>VRYO01002778.1:1548663-1559275 GCA_009812075.1 Sialia sialis | reverse complement strand
TTGGGAAATATTATATCCTTTTCTTCATAGCTGCTTTCTGCCTTTTTGATTGAAATGATTCCCATCTTGAGCACTTATGAATAATAGAGCTTTGTAAAAAAAAAAAAAAAATCTCCTTCGTTTATGCTGTTTCAGACCAATATTTCAGTTTGGTTTTCCTCTGTTTGTCAAGGGAGTCTTTCAGATACATCAAAATGACACATTATTTGTACCTGCATTCTGAAAGGAACTCTGACTCCTTGAAATTCAGAGTAAAAAATATTCAGTGATTTGTAAATAAAAGATTCTGTTCTGTGGAGAACTTCTCATTTTCAACAAAGGGATGTGACCATGTTGACCAGGAGCTTCTATGGCTTTCTATAACACCTGGAACAGTGCAATGTGAGAGAAGGCATCCAGGTCAGCAGGTTTCCAATCCACACACAGTTAGATAATTTTAAAAAAAGGTTCATTTTGAAATTTCATCTATGGTCATGAAGAAGATTCAAGTTTGTGTTTACCTCACAGCCACAAATCTAATAAACTGGTTGTTTTTAAAAGAAAATTATAGATCAAGATGGATGATTGTAGTATATTTTATCTTGGTTTCAGAGTCTCTCCAGAACTGTTGCTGATGCATGCCTCTCTTTCTTGCAATAAACTCATAAGCTACTTGCTCATTCATCCCTTTCCAGTCTAAAGGCTGTGGTCTCCAAAAACTTTTCACAATTTCCACTGGGGCACAGGCAGACTTCAAGACCAGCTTGAAGTGCATTCTTCAAATTTCCCCCGTGCCATTGTTCCACACTCCAGTGTAAAGCTGCCCCCATCTTGTGAAAACTGGGCATGCATAGAGCTCCAATCGTTGTAATAATCAGGTAGTATCTTCATCCATCATTTTACAGCTACCAGTCTGCAGATGCCACAGCACCCTTGCGCATACATGGAGAATTGAAAGAAAAAAACATTGTGGCACTCAATGTGACAGAATTCTCTAGGATATCATCCTCCTGTTGTTTCTCAGCCTTATTTTTGTATTGTCTCTCATTTATTATTTTCAGACTTCCTTCAGACTCATCACATTTTGTCTAAAGCTACAAACAAAGACTAAAGGGTCAGGCAAACACATTGTCTTGTAGAAAAACAATTCTTTATTTTCACATGAAAACAACTTCTATTTTACTTACTTCTTTGAAAAAGTATTGAGTTTGAAATGTCCTTCATTTAGCCTCCTAGACAGAGTCCAAGTGTGAATGGCTTTGCTGTTACAGACATTTTCATGTTACACATGAAAGAGTTTACTCTCTTAATTCCCTCCCTGAGAAAAGTGTGAGAATCTGATGATGGCGCAAGGAATATAAAGCCCACTGTGAGCAATGGCAAGGACTAAAATAGATGCCTTAAGTTTCGCTTAGTAAGAGCACATCGAAGCCAAGATTATGGTTTAATATTGTAAGTACTAACGCCCACTAAAACTCTAAGTAAAAATGAAGTTTACTTAGAATCAGCTCACATTACTCAGTTATTTCATTAGTCATGCAGTTTCAATACACTCACTGTAGGTAATGTATAAAAAGAGGTCTAACCTTCTTGGTGAAAAGCAGGATAAATTCAGAAAACAAAGTGCAAAATAAATGAAAGGCGATACATAAACACAGGTTAAATCCTCTCCAAATTCTCTATGCAGATTATAGTCATCACTGTTCATACCAATGCCTGATCCAGTACTGCATTTCAAAAGAAATTATACAAAGAATTATGGGTGACAAAATCTATCTCACAATGATCCAATTGTTAACAACTGACAATATAAAGAATTACATCTGTTAGCGAAGTATTCCTTCAGCTCTTTAATTAAACCAATCCTGGGTGATACAGTGCAAACATCTTTATTCTGTGATTCGTCCTTTATGTCCAATTCCTGCCAAATTTCCCCAGCACATTTGGTGTTCTGTCATGAGTAACAGAAGCACATCTGGATTATGTAACTCTTATGTCTCAAGAACTGTGAAAAAATAATGTATAACGTGTTTTCTTGAAAGAACATGCTCTTGATAGTAAATTTCATCTTTGATATACTGATAGCCCTTGTGGCCAGAGATTAATTTCTAACTTTAGGACATCCTAATTCCACAAGGATTAGTCATACCAAAATGTTTAACATTCACAAGAGAGCTTTCTCAATGAACTGTGCACCACCTCTGTTCAATATATTGATGGATCACCCACAAGTCAGGTGATATCACTTCAGAACTCCAGAGTTAGATTTAGAGCTTTGAAATCTGAAATCACATACTCTCCAGGAAAAAAGCAGGAAAATTAAAACAATTGTTCTCATTAACAAAAAACGTGGGAACTACCGACTATACTGTCTATCAGGAAAATAGAAGGCAAATATTGTAACACTTCAGGTCGTGTTCAAACTTGGTTTTTCATTAGCATATCAGATGAAGCCTGGTTTTGACAAACAGAGAATCTCTTTTCCCTAAAAAATCCTAAATTGAAAAAAAAAAACTGCCAAAGCAAAATAGCTTAGAAAGCTAAAACAATTTTCATTGCAATCAAAATTATTCATGAAAAAGAAAAAGAAAAAGAAATAATGATTTTCAACCACACATACTTGTGACACAGAAAGGGACACCAAAGCTAATTGTAAGCAGGCAAGCTAACTTTGCACTTTTGAATGTCTCACCTGCTTCTTTATTACAGCTCCCATAGTCTCAAATACTCATTCTACTAATCCTGATCACTGGACACTATGGTGTAGGTGCTACAGAGATTTTTCAGTGTGTTCATTTTCTGCCATAATTTTGTGTCAGAGGCTTTTTGACACCTCTCACCAAGCTATGCCTTACAAGATAAGCTTGTCAGCATTCCAGCAGGCAAAATTTCATCCTACATTAGTGACAATGAGAAATGGTACTGTTTTGAAGCTGACAAACTAAGCCTTCGTTTGTAGCTTTGAGTAATATTTCTCCCTCTCGAAAATGGTAAATCCCAATTTCCTAGCAAAACACGCAGTTCCTCTAGACATAGAAAGATCCAAGAAAACAACACAGCTGTAATTTTTAGTAAAAACAGTGGCTCACAATTCATACTTACGCCTAAACATAATATCTGAACCTAGAACAACAAAAGTTCTCTTATTTACTTCACGTATTTTAAAAAGCAGCCTCAGAATAGACTATTCATTATTATCATTAACAGGCAATTCTGAATTCATTGTTACTATTAATTCCTGATTTTTAAACATTGGGAAGCACACTCACAATTAACTTCCACTATGCAAAATAAACTTCACACCAAATACGCCCTGAAGATAAAAACTCCTCTTACTGTTTATCAAAACGTATTACATCACTGCAGCGTACTACATAATATTGTGCAATATCTGTGTAATATACTGACATACAAGAGTGTGTGCTATATTACATAGTACCACAGAGTTTTCTGTACAGAGATTTCTGAAATTGAGGTATGTAGACATACACATCCAAGTAAATTCTAAGGCTCAGATTTTGCAGTAAGATCATCTGATGTAAATTAACATAATTATCTAGTGTCTCTCAGAGTTACTCATCTTACTTGAGCTTCAGGACACTAAAGAAGCTTTGCAATAACATCTGCAAAATGACAATACAATGTGTGTTGTACCTCTCAAGAACTGTGAATTCCATCTTGACTGGCCTGAGAATAGTTCAACCCAAGATATTGCACAAATAGCTGTATGACACCTCAAAGCCCGAACCGATGTCAGAAGAAAACTTGGATATTCAAATAAAGTTCTGATCACAATAGAAGTAGTTAAAACTGTTTTCCTATTATGTTGAAGTACATTGCTTTCAAGATGATTATGATTCATGTTTGATACATTCCACTATCATGTCATGTGCTAAAATGAGAGAAGAGAAAACAGAATGTTTTAATAAAACAATAGAATATCTTTAACCACAGACCCATTTCATGCTGTATTTTCCTTTGGAAGAATATCATTCCTTCACATTCGAAATCACAAATATCAAAATAAAGAAAATCAACAGGCAACATTTTCTTCTATTTCCCCTCCTACCCACCACCATCCAGTAAGACTCTATTACACCAGACAACGTATTCTGACCCTCATCTAGCATCAACCTGCTTCCAGATGCAGCATTATAATTTTGAATTAATTTTACCTATTATTTTTTTCATCTCCACCCTCACCCAGACTCAGCACAAATACTCAGACCTGGAGCCCTCACTTTTGAAGGTCATTTGAGAATCCATGCTTGACCTAGAGCAAAGCAGAAGTCTTTCTGACTCATCTGTGTACCTTCGTGCCCAGAGCTGGTCTCCTGCACCTAGCGTTCGAGGCTTCAGCGACAGAGTTTCAAATTGCACATAAGTCTCTTTTGCAAGTTCAGCTTCCTTTGCAGATTTTGGTTTCAAATGAAGTTTTAAAACTTTGTAGAGTAAGAAAAATATCAAAGGTAAAACAACCACACATGCTGCACTGCTGGCCACTATGAGAATAGAAAACTCAGAGCTGCTTTCGTCATTTAACCCATCAGTAGAGAAAACAACACACTGCTCTTTTGTAGGTGGCACACCTTTGGGTGACACACATGCCATATATTGAGTACTAGGTTGCAAACCATCGATTGTGACTTTGTTTTTGTTAGAATCAGTGCTGAGAGGCAACATATCTTTCTCACCATACTTGGAGTATAACACAGTCACAGCAGAATTGCCCGTGGCATTGACAGTTTTCCATGTTAAGGTCACTCTTTCATCAGTTTCACTGATCACTCTCAGGTTCTTCACAGTAACATTTTGCTCAGCCGTACCTGCTGTATTCAATGAAGTATCCTCACCTTTCTTGCTTAAATCTCCAATCTGCTTTTTGCTTCCATTTGTCACTGCCTTTGAAACTTTCTTTCCATCTAACATGAGCCTGGATTGCTTTTTGTCAGTAAGTGTCATGCTGGTTGATCTTTCAGTGCTAACCAGAGCTGTGGTGGTCAGTGTGGTAGAAAGAGGTGTGGTTGTCCTCTCAGGTTCCAGCTTGAATTCCTCCTGAGTTGTATTCTGCCTCTCAGCCTCTGGCTTCCTCCCATACTTCTGTGGTGACACAGTTGTAGTAACCACACCAACCACTGTGACAGTCACAGCAGCTTCTGACATTCCTGCCAAGTTCTTGGCTTTACATCTGTATTCTCCTGCGTCCTTGTATGAAATTCCCGTCAAGCTCATTATGGACCATCTGACACCCTCTCCAGGAGTTTCTTGAATTACTGTGGGAAAATGCAAAGAGCAAGCATCATGAATGGGAAGTAAAGAGGAAGAAAACATTATTAGACTACTTCTTCCCTTTCTGCCAGAAGGAATCACATGTATGAAAATTTTTTAAATGAAACACAAGTAAGTTAAAAAACCCCAACAACAATAACAACAACCAAAAACAAAAAACAAACCAAAAACAAACCAAACTTCCAAAACAAACTATGAAATTCCCAGTCATACTTTATTATTAAATAAAAGCTCAGCTTGGGTCAAAATGGAAATAAATGTCTGGAGTAATCAGAATACAGTTTGCAGTTTTACTAAGAAAAACAAAACTACATAAAGTGAAATCAAATGTCTTAAAGCTTCTATTGACTCTAAAGTACAAGACCCACTGACTTCCTGTGACACTTACCATGTTACCCATTTAAAACGCTATTTGAAATTACGTTTGTTCTAAGATATTTCAGTTCTCTTACCTTCATCAGTCTATGATAACTGCTAACTACTTGGTATTAGCAAGTAGCATTTTTTTTACATTTAAGTAACTACATAAGTATCTGTCATAGTAGCTAAAATTATGTAAGACAATTATAGCCTTGCAAAATTTGCACACAAAAAACATTAATTTGGAAAAATTTTGTGTTTACAGTGCTTTCAGAGTTTACAGAGTTTTAAGTCATTCAGATATGGCCTCACTGGCTTTTTTAACATGAACATTTTCAAACAAAGGTTCCAGCAAAAAATTCTCCTTTCTACTTTCTAGCCTCTGAGTTAGGGTCCAATTAACCCAAACTCCATTTTCCTTTGTCCTTCCTCCACTTCATCCATTTCTCTCTTCCACACACATTGTTCTTGCAACAGACCACATCCAGAATCCAAACAGTCTGCTGGACCTGTTAAGATTGAGAACTAAACAGAAAATTTCATAACAGCTGTTGCACAGGTACGTTTGCCAGCTTGACACAATACATGGTCCATTGTTACTCATTACAATGATCTCAAAGGACAAGCAACCCAACAATTTCTGACTCTCCCATTTCCAATAAAAGAGCAGTTATACCTGTATAGTTCACTGGAATATTGTCTGACCTATTCCAGGTGAGCTGTGGTGTTGGGTACCCCGTGGCATCACAGCGCAGCAGGACATTGCTGCCCAGCGGGGAGGTGATTTTTGTTGCTGAGGTCATCACAGATGGTTTAAGACACTGCTCTAACTCAGCTCTCTGGAACAAGATTCCTGCCAGGCTCTCAGGTCCACTACATGAAACCAAAGGATCAAGAAGTACAACAGAGGTGTCCACAATTTTGGAAAATTCAATTAGCTTTGAAATGCGACAGTCACAGAACCATGGGTTGTCCTGAAAACCTGTGGCAAGGAGGGAAGAGAGGAAAGAAAAAAAATGTTGTCAGTCAATATATGGATATTGTGATTACAGTATGGCAAATGACTACCACCAAATACAATAAAGGACAACACTGGACCTATTTTGAGTAAATAATTTCTCTTTTAACTTGTGTTTTTTGTTCAGCTGATTGGTGGGGGAATATTTTCAGAGGTTAGGGAGAACAATATGAATGTTTATTAAGTTAAACTTCTTCACAGAAGTTTACAGGAGCACAGTGATGTACTGGCATTATCTGTACTTAACTTTGCTATTTATCTACCACATTTAAAACCACTTTGAAAAGATGTCTTAAGACTGATGATACATTTTCACCTGCCTGTGTCTCCTGGAAAGACAGCTTCTCAGGGCTATTGCTTTGTGTCACTCTCCTCTGCTCTTAGTCCTTCTTTGGGCTCTTATAGCTTGCCCTTCCCTGACCTTTTTTTCAATGCTTGAGGAGAACATAATGATTTAGGGGTTTAGAGCTTACATCAGCATCTCTGCCCGTTGAGAAAAAGGGATAAAGGCTAAGGAGGAAAAGCTTTAGGCCAACAAAGTTTTATCTGGCTCTGAACTACACCAGGACTGTCAGAAGTCTCTGAAATACATTCAAGAAGATAGCAGAAGAATAGAAAATAGGAAGGACTACAAAACACTGAAATGACTACAATATTTTTATGACGGCACACAAGAACCCTCCCTCTCTTCTGTCAGAGACAATAACGTTTGTGTCTTGATTCTAGACTATGAATTAGAAGCTTTTCCCTCTCTGTGAACTTATGATGATGGAAGAGAATAGCCATTTCTGAGGAGTATCTGTCTAAATCCTCAGCTGGTATTGGTCACTCCACTATGCTGACTTTCATAGGGCAACAGTGGCGTCAACAGGTAAAATACAACACAGCATATCACTCAGAAGTTCAAGTATTTTCTTATTGGATTTATACTTTTGAATATGCCTTTCTCATTTTCTCCCAATACTACTAATAAACAAAACTTATGGTCTGAAATTAGGAGTCTCCTTGCTACTGAATTTACTGATCAGTACAATAAACAAGTCATATAAGTCAAACCAGTATTTAAAGAAAAAAAGAGCCCCAAACATCTGCAAATATTTTTCAGAGTGTATTGTTAAGCATTATCAAAACAGCTATTGGAGAAAGGATGGCTTGTTCTGGAAAAAACCTGCAGATGAAAGAATATATGAATAATTAACTATTTCTTCCTTTTATCACCAAGATTAGGTTATTTTAAGCACAGTGGTAGTGATTGGTTAAAACTGCGGTAAACCCCAATTAATCCCTGCTCTTTAAAACAAGACTTGACCTGAAGAGATTCCATGACTCTGACATCACAATCCAATTTCACCCCTTCCAGACAGAAGAGATTTTACATCTATTCACTACTTATTGTTTGCAGGCACAAAGAAGGAGAAGTCAAATGAAAGTGTATCAGCAACTGCTTTTCCTCAAAAAAAAAATCTCCAAAACATAAAAATTTTTCCTGTGAACTTTACACATATATTCATAACGAGAAAAGTTACTATCCAAGTGTTTTCTATATCTAGGCATATGAACTGCTTGTGCTTACAAAAGCTCTGTTCAACCAAGCACATGTATCTATTTGTGCTCATCCTTTCAATTAGGGAAACTTTATAGTCACAGACAATACTCCTGTAATTTTCTTTTTCTTCTCACTTTCTTGCAATTTTCCCCACTATGTTGAGAAATTTACTGCAGAAAGGAAGAGGTTTATTATTGTTTTTAATCTATGTAAAGCACTCAAAAGCCTTTGAAATAGAACCAAAGAATGGTTACATTAGAAAATACTTTTAAGACCATCAAGCCCAACAACTAACCCAGCACTGGTAAGTCCAGCACTAAACCATGACCCTGAGTGCCATGTCTTTTAAATACCCCCAAAAATGATCACTCCATCACTTCCCTGAGCCCCCTTTCAGTGAAGGAACTTTTCCTAACATATATACCTACACAGCTTTCATATTCTCCCAGTGTTCTGAAGAAAAAACAAAGTCATCAGAATAAGTATCAGAAACTGACAAAATGAAAAGAATGATGAAGCAACAATGAACAGTCCATAGACTGGATGATTGTTTAGTCCAGCCAGGGGTACAGGTTTGACCATCTGAGTGCAGGGCAAAGGAAGAGTTACGTCAGTCAGCCACCTCATCTTCGCCATCCATCATGCTTCCCAATGAAACTGCCTAAAGAAGAAGGACTTAGACAAATATATATAATAAATACAGCTACACAACTTCCTTCCTTGGCCCCAAAGCGCAGCCCCTCAGTTATCTGTGTCTTGCCAATATCTGACAGTATTCACATTATTTCTAGCCATTGTAAATCACCAAGTTATGTGAATTCCCAAAACGAAAAGACGAAAGCAGTATTGAGTTGGAAGCAAGATAAAACACTGAATTTCATTATACTTCAGTTAGTGTTGAAGAGAACAGAAATGTCAATGTAAACCTAGTTTCCAAACTACCAGGGGCATTTTGAATTTTAACAGCTTGTGTTGACAAGATATTAGAAGTGAGAACAAACACTTGAAAAAATAAAAAAAGGTGAAAAAGGGGAGGAAGTAAGAAAACTGAGAAGATTAGGGAGCTTTAATTAAAGAAATAATTTCTTAAAAAGCAAAAATGAAAATAATGATAAATCTCTGATGGCACATGTATCTGAGGAGAGAGAATGTCTTTATAAACCCCAGATTGTTTTGCAGACATATCAAGGCAGCTTGCTGATCTGAGAAAGAAATACTAGCCAAGGTAAAACAAACACTGACAAATATTTATGCATTTTGATATACCAATGCAGGGTTATTTTAATATGAATTATTAATTATAAATTGCTCAAAATCCTTTATTCTAGATTAAGCATATTTTATATTTACTGTCACACACTTATATGTATGCTTGCATGTACAATGGCAAACTTATGCATATGTGAGTCTATGCATGCACATTTTTGCCATTTAGTCTTCTCAGTAAGCAGGGTTTCCCTGGGCTGTGTCAATATGGACTTTAGCTATGAGCAAAATTTCCTCTGTAAATCAGTAACCAGACTCAGACCGTAACTTGTATAACACACTGATTTTCAGTTGCTGAAAAACAGCAAGATGTAAAATATTCAACTTTTGGGCTGACAGAAATATTCACTGCAGCCTGGGCCAGCCCACCCCAGGCTCTTTCCAACAGAACTTGCACCTACCATTTTGATCCATGGTTCTAAACAGTAAATTCTGTATCCAGGACTGTATCACAGAATTTTCACCACATGGCAATTGCTAAAGGAGTAGTTTCGGGAAAAGCAGTATCTACCCAGTGGTTCAGTATAACAGCTGGGAGCCTGATGGACCTGCAGTATTCTAAACTTTTAGCACCTGCACATGCAACAGAGGCAAGATCTCACATAACTGCCACTCTGTCAAATATTGGACTCTTCTGTTCCTCTCAGTGACTCACTAGAGTCCAACATATGGAAAATGCTGCTGTCACCATTCCTGCCAGAAATGCAAATCTCTGTACAGCAGCCAGTGCTGAAATTTAGCTGTGTTTTGGATCAAAGTATCAGGCTACGGCTCCAGAGGTAACCAAGAGGTCCAGGTGAATTCATACACTGGTCCTCCAGTCATTTGTACTGTTTTATTTTCAGCTCACTCCAAGGCTATGTTTTGAATTGTTCGAAGGGCAACTTTCCAAGACAAAGCAAGACATGGGTACAGGGACAGTTGGCACACCAAGGCTTATGGATGAGACGACACCAAGGATGGCTCTCTCTATCCTGTTATTTCCCCCAAAGCAAGTGCAGTAGGTTTTGTACCTCCAAACTATTCTGCATGTCTGTCAGCCCTTCAACATACCCCTGCTACTTCATATTCCAAAAGCACAGATGAATGATTTCCAATGCAATTCTCACATAACTACAAGCAGGTTAGACTGAAGGAAAAACACCCCCATTCCT
>VRYO01002778.1:1513524-1547663 GCA_009812075.1 Sialia sialis | reverse complement strand
GGTCTTCCTGGCTACCTGGAAGCATGGCTTATATTCAGGTGCAGCTTATAATCGTGAAATTACTGTATATTTGAGAGTTGCTGTAGCAGCCTGTAGAAACCACAGAGAACCAAGGGCTACACCTTACAAAGTGTGGAACAGTCAGCTTTAAAGAGAGCTGCTCCTCAACTATGTGAATGAGAGCCAGAGTGAGCCACTTGGCCAAAGTGCCAGTAATCATTACCTAACCCTCTTTCATTTGCATAGTGCACACTCAGTGGAACATCATACAGTGGGAGGTAGTGAAAAAACCCAAACCTCTTAGTACAGAGTTGATGAACTGGAATAAGGAGTTGCTAACACACCAGTTCTCTGGCAAAAGTATCCTGTGGTTCCTGCAAGAACCCTTGAAGTAAATACGGAAAGCCTGAACTTTCTCATATAAGCAACTGTCTTGATGCTCATCAAGACACTGAAGATAAAATTTCTTCCTGGTGTTAAAAATGTATATTTGCACAAGCATAAGAGTTTAGGGCCTTGCTGGTTTTGATCTTGTTAATTACATACACGTGACCATCTTATTTTGCCAAAACCAGGAGAGAAGACAGCTCAAGCCATAATTGATTACACTAATTAGAATTTGACTGCTGTTTTCCTGACTAGACAAAACCAGCATTTATTTACTCTGGGTTCCAGCTTCCAGCAGATTTCTGGCTGCAGTGATTGTTCCATGTAGGTACACAGGTCATGCTGAATGCTCCCACAGAGAGTGGTTGGAGCACATAGGACACTCTTGAGCATCAAAACGTGCATTATGGGCATCACATTTTAAGAGAAACATCTTTTCAAACCGAAAGGTGTCCAAAGGGAACTTCTAACAATGGCAGAAAATGAAAAAAAAAAAATAAATACCAGACATAGCAAAATAAATGCCAAACCAAACCAAAACCAACAAATGAAAAAACCCATCAAAATCAAACCAACCAAACAAAAAAAATTCAAACAAAAAATAACCAGCCAAAAAACCTAAAACAAAACCAAAAAAACACCACAAAATCATTCACATTATATTAGAAGCTGGTTGAAGGCAAATAGGGAGGGAAAACTTATAAAAGATAAGAGATGATGATTAGTTTTTCTGTATGCTCATGTCCTGTAGGACAAGAGGTAATCAGCTTAGTTTGCAGTAAGGGAGATTGAGGTTAGATATTAGGAGAAACTTTCTCACTACCCTGATAGATAAGCACTGAAGGAGGCTACCATGGAAGGCTCTGGGGCGGTCTGGCCACAGGCTTTAGGGACAGACTTTACCAGAATGGCTCAGTTCCTCTGGATCTGTATCCCAGAAGGCCAGGTCCTTCCTGACCACATACCTCTGTGGTCCCTATCTGCAGCTCAAAGGATGAGGAGGAGAATATATCTGCGGGATGCACTTCTTTCTCAGGCTCCAGCAAGCCCAGCGAAAGGAGGGCTATCAGAAAGGAAGCACTAACACTCAGTGGAGTCTAAATAAACTTGTCAAAATAACACATGACATTAAGAGCACTGCATTTTCTAATCTCCAGAGAAAGGGGATGTTTTCTTACTCAGTATAGAGTTTCTTATGTAGCAAGCACTGTCCATCTGCATTGGGATATACTCATCAGAGAACTATGATGTCAATGAAAAAGAAAATTCAGCTAATTCATTCACAAAGTAAAATTACCCAAGGTAAATCTACTCAATGTAACACAAGGAAAGTACTATCTGCCATTTTGTATGCTCAGGTGCAAATGGCTGCACAGAACCCCCCTTAGCATCTAACAGTAAAATAAAAAAAAAAAAAGAGAAGTAAGGTTCAGTTTAAACCCAGTGTGTGCTCCTTTCTGGAGACCTATTGTAGTGGTTTTGGTTTCCTAATTTGCTAACATTTGGCTAATGTACTAATTTATGTGGTGAGTTTAGTGTTGGCTAAATTGTTAGTGCACTTATTAGAATTATTTACTTATTTTTTGTTGTGACATAGGATTAGGAGGAAGGCAAAGTAGACTTAAACTTTAAAGTCTATAAAAGTACTTTATTAATAGAACTAAAAGAATAATAAGAATTTTGTTTTGTCTGAAGTGGTGAGGGCAATATAAGACAAGGAAACCAATTAACCTCTGGGACTCCCACATAAGATCATGAAGATTAGATCTAGCACAATCAGCTCCCACTTTACAGCCTCCTGTAGTCTTTAGTGTGGGGACAGAGAAAGGAGTACTGAGATGAACTTGCTTTTACTGTTTTGGTTCTTTTTAAATCCTGAATAAACGAAAACCCTTTAATGATGCAAGTCTACAGTTACCATGCTTATGAAGACATGCAGCCTACTTGCATCTATTAAGTTACTTACATAAATTATGATCTGAATGAGAGTTTTGAGCTGCAGCTTCTGTCATGAAACAAATCAGCTGAACAAACAGACACTGAATACCGGGGGTTTGGATCAAGAAATTGGAAATATTGGGCAGTACAATGCAGGAGAGATCTTTGCCAATGCACAGAATTACTGCAGTAGAGACAGCAAGCTGGTTCTCCTCCCTTCCACCTGCTGCACTACAAACGCATCAAAATATGCGCTTATATGTAAACAGTGACAGAAAAGAACAGTATAGATAGAATTGTTCCAGCTTGAGACTGAAGAAGAGAAAGGTGTTCCCCTGGCAAGTGTAGGAAGTGGAGATAAAGTGTCAGATAAAGCACAATGCCACAAACAGAACTGATGCTATTGCGTACTAGAGAAGAGGATCAAATTATGAAAAACAAAAAATCAGAGTCTAAATTATTCTTAAATACTTACCTTAAACACTGTTAAAAGTACCATGAATATATAATGATCAGACTCGTATTCTCTCTCAGATTCAATATGCAAATTGCAAAAAACTTCAGGATAATCAGTCAGCTTTAGAGTAATGCAAGGTCAACAGAGGTCCCAGGGAGACCAGAGTTGTGCTATTTTGAGTCACTAACACTATCTGCAGAATTGTACCACAGGACAGGCTTTATATGAGCATCAGCTTTAGCTGCTTGCTTGGCTTGGGAGCCTCTGGAAACAAGCAGTTGCAAATGGACATGCTTACAGCTGCAAATACATACAAAGATGAGGGAAATGTCACCAGAAACACATTTTAAGTCCTGTATTTATATAACTACTGAATGACCTGTACTCCTGCAAACTGGATTCTCATAACTTCTACTTCAGTTTTATAGCTCTGATATAACAACACACAAGGAGGTCACTATCTTCATTTTATAGTTTTCTGTTACCAGTAGAAATTAAATAAATGACCACAGAGCAATCCACAAGGTGACCTGGGTAAAGCCCCCTCTCCTGAATCCTAAGCTGGTCCCCTAACTGCTCTCACTTGCAATTTAATGTTCAGGTATATTTCAGTAATTAATGAGACAGACTGTTCAACATACCCAAGATTACTCTCTGTGTCACCAGAATATCTGTGTTCTTGGACACGATAGCTCCTGAGAAGGGGGGCCAAATGTCCATGAGGTCTGATGGCAAGGTGGTCAGCTTGTTGCTGGATAGGTCCAGGTAGGTGAGGTTTCTCAGGTAGCGGCCAGCGTCAGTGGGAATGCTGGTCAGTTTGTTGTTGTGAAGATCGAGAGTCCGTAAGTTGGGCATCTCTGCCAGGGATTCCCAAGGGAAAGTTGAAAGCAGATTACCATCCAGCCTCAGCTCATGCAGTTGTTTCAAGTTATAGAAGCTACTGATATCAATGTTGGCTACACAGTTGTAAGTTACCCACAGGTATTTGAGATCAACCAAGTAGTAAAAGGCTTCAGTCGGGATCCTTCGTATGACAGTTTTCTCTATGCGAAGTTTTACAGTATCCACAGGAACATTCACGGGGATCTCATACATGTCAGGGTCATTACAGAGTACAGACCTAGCAACAGATGGGAAAAAAAAAAGAGGGAGAGGGATATATTTACATTTATTTTATCAGAAATTTGAATTTCAGATTTAAATGCAAATGCTGTCATTTTCTGTAACACTACTATCAGAACTAAGAACATAGAAATCAAGAATTGTTCCCCGCATTTAAAAGTTGAACAAACTCTACAAACATGGAGTCTCTAAGGACAAAAGGAATATAAACTAGAACTGATCCTTTCACATGAAATCTAGATTTGCTTTATTCTAAAGTATGTAAGCAATACCCTCTATCCACCCCTCACTCTACTGACAACTGAAAGACAAAAGCCATTGTACAAGGAATAATAAATAATAAATTCAAAATTAAGATTACTCTAATTTTTCTGCATGATGAAGATTCAAAGTACTTTCTCTACTTACCTTTCACAATAGACTGAAAATTGAAAATATACCAAAGAAAATTCAGTAAAGAAGGGCTTTCTAGCCCTCTTTTTGATGTCTATACCCAAATTACTTGCCTTATAGAGATGAAAAGAACTTTCTGCTCACAATGATTTCAGCCAAATGAGATTTCTCAGCATTTTCAGTTATTTGATTTCAGGAAACAATTTCTTTAGGGTATACTGTTTGCACATACTAGCTTGAAGACTCCCCTGCCTTCAGTAAGTCTATCCTTAATTTTCTCCCCTTTTTCTCTAGATTATTCCTCTATTTTACTTTTTCCTCATGCAGCTTTATACCACATAGGCTATGGCAATAAATAGCAATGACAAAGAGTATCTCCTAAAATTGATATGACAATACCATGTCACCACATTTCAAATTAACTTCCTTACTATCAAAAATTACATGATTTACGGCAGACAAAAAACAAATAAGAAACTACTGTATTTATTTAAACCAGAATCACCTTACACTAGTTAACTAGTTTGTAGAAATAGAAAAGACATTGCAATAGTAGGAATGTCATGGAGCAGAAAGAAATTGCCTCCTGCAAAAAATGAAGATTTAGAGTAGCTCTTTGCTAAGTACAAAGCCATAATCACCATCTGCTCCTGTTCAGGAATGCTGCTAGCCATAGAACACACTAATGTCAAATATGCCTTCATTGCAACTATGCTAGAAATTATTTTCAATGTCTGAGAATGTTGTTATCTCAAATTTTTTCAACACTTCTCCTAATAAATTGCCCTATATAACAAATGATAAAATATATACCTTGTTCCAGTGCCATCACTTCTGCCATGGTAAACGCAAGTGCATTGGGAAGGACAAAAGCCATGAACTTCTTCCAAAAAACCCATTAGGAGGTAGAAGCAAATAAACAGATACATGGCTTCTTCCCAGAAGCACTGACATGAAGAAATGTGAAAGCTTTACTCCTAGGCACTCATGTGCAGTGTGCTACGAATGTGAATGTAGCCATCCATTTAGTAACAGCAGATTACAGCAGATTAGCCGAGATCTGTAGTTGCTTAACCTTCAAATGTATCCTGAATGGCATCAGTTAAACCAGCTCATGCTTTACTCTGACAGAATACACTCTGCTTCAAATCACATCCAACTATGTTCCAAGGTTGTTTTAATATGTAAAGTTAGTGTGTAATAAAATATCTCTTTTCTTCTCCTAAGAGGCAGTGCATATATTATAATGTCTATAAAGTGTTCCAAGGTTCCTGAAGGAAATCTAGTACACCATGAGGATACTGCATGGCATTTTCTTTAATACCGAAAATTGCAAATTAATAGGAAGCCTAGATTCCAGAGCTTTTAAAAAGTCCCATAAAAACAGGGGTTTTCCAAAAATACATATATACTTCAAATAAATTTTACACTTCAAAGCCAAACTGCATATGTGCACACACATAATAGTTGACTCTAAATCTATACAGTCATCTTTTTCACCCTGAATAAGTCCATTGCTGATACTGACAAAGTTATTTCTTGAAATAAACATCAGGCATATACAAACATAAGATTGACTTAGAAGTGTTGAGAAATTACCATAAATATTTACTCAGTTTTATATGCCTCCCAAGTGTGAAGATTTAGGGTACATTTTGTCACATTTTCAGGATTTGCTGTGTAGTCACAAGCACTAGAAACACACTACTTACAAAACAAAAGCTGTCTTTACTACAAATTAACTTGGTTTTGCCAGTCAAAATTTAAAAATACTTTAAATATGTTGAAATTCCTCCAAAATCCTAAAACTTAATAAAAGATTCTATGGGGTCAGTGCAGGTATTTTGATGCCCTAACATATTCACAGAAACAGAACTTTGCAAAGCATATCAATGTGGACACTTAGTGTGCACATATACAGCCAAATGGAGGATCCAGAATATTCGATGTGTGGAAAACATTCAAAGGAAGTTGATGGAAAGTACTTTATGAAAAGAAATAATACATACAAAAAAATCTGTGGTTACTGAACCTAAGAACTTTGCACTTCTGTCTTTCCTGGTGCCTCTGCCTAACTCTGTAAGAGTCACAGTGGCCACCTTGCTACCCTTTTTTGTTTGGGACAGACATATAGGACCAATAAATCTCACTCTCAAAAACCAAAGTCTTGGCATGCTTTTTCTCCTTAACTTCTCTAAAAAGATTAACGTGACTAACACAAAACAGCTAGCTGGGAAATATTATTATTCAAATAATTGACTTGAACCCAGATTTCACTCCTTTCCATGTAACTTATGCAGGCAAATGACTGGAGTTCTGCGATGTCAATGCACTTTGAGATACACTCATGGGCAAAGCATTGTTTATGGTTATCTCTTGTCTTGTCTGACATCGCACCATTGCCAGGATTGCCCTCCGAAACCTGCAAAGGGCAAGAAAGGAAAAACAGAAAGAGCATTAGCTGGAAGACCAAATAGAAGGGAAAAAATTGGTAAGATGGTCTTAACTATTACAACAGTTTTCAATTTTAGTAGAATGTACTTAATAAAGAAACATGTATTTCGAATTCAAAAGGACCTGGATCTTTTTCACTTCCAGGCACAGAATTGTAAAGCTAATTTCATTTTTAAATAGGGATCACAGCAGCTTTTGTTTATTCCAGGAGAGTGTACAGCCCCAACAAAGATAAACTTACAGAATGGGAAAAAACACAGATGTTTTTCCATTGACTCAGCAGGATCAGATATGTTCACCTAGAGATCACAGGCTCTGCTTGAAGGTTGGTAGCAGAGACAGGAAGAATGCCTCTTTGCAAAACAGTCCTCAGTCAGAGGCATTGGCTTGATTAGAGCATTTGTTATGCTTGCTCAAATCAGAATAGGCTTAACCTATTTACTTTAATTAAAAGGGTCAATCCATCCTAATCCATCAGAATATGATATATCCCAAATCAAACAAGAAAATCTACACGTTACATGTCACTAAGATGCACACACAGTTATTAAAACCAGTCTACTACTGATGCAACCCAAATTCCATACTGAATCCCCTTGGAAAAAGAAATGGGACTTTCAAAAGCTATGTTATTATTTTCTCAAAAATATCTATTAATTCAGGATATTCTGATCATGATCATAATTTGTTTTGGGCTTTCCTGTCCAAAAAGTCCTTTTCAGTAAATTAACAGTGGTGTACCCTTTGCTCTTCACTAATCAGCTTGCCATATTTTCTAGGGGATTTTTTCTAATTCCGATGATATGCTAAAATCATGAAATAGACTGGTAGTAATTTCAGAATACTTACTTTTTGTTTGCAATGACATAAATGCAGGGATTATAGAATGTGGAAGATTTTGCAAAGAGAGGAGCTATGATCGCCATTGCAGGAGAAATTTTCTTTGGGTCTCCAAAGGAAGACCACAAACACACAATAGAATACGGAGACCATGCCACCAAGAACATTATAATCATCACAACAGACATCTGTAAAATAAGGAACAGATACATAACCAGTATTACCTCAAGATAAAGACCTCACAACAAAACTTCATATCAAAAGCACATGCACTTAGGTGAAAATAGAGCTATCCTAATGAAATAATAAATAAACAAGCACACCTGACACATGCTGACAGTTTACACTGAGATCTCACTTTGGAGTTTTAATAGCACACCTCACTGCCATGTGTTTGGCATGGTGTCATTTCATTACATACAATATTCTCTCAAAATCAGTGATAATCATTATGTTAAATCTGCCCATCAGGAGTTTAAATAACCAGAGAGGACTTCACACATGAATTATGACCTCCATAACAAGTCATTCTGGGATGTCATCACAAACAATAAAGATGAAGAGAGACTAAAATTTAAGCCAAATATTTAATTAGGCTGTTAATAAAAATGTTATATAGGGTTTAATTATGATACCATTAAATAAAAAAAACTAAGTGGTCTAGAACATACAGTTAAGGAACCCAGAAGTGCCTGCCTGGTTTAATGAAGCATTATAGACATGCTCAAGTATGATACAGAGGAGGTATCTGAGCTGTCGTGTTTTCTCTGCTTTGCTGCAGAGAGAACAACCTGGGGTTCTCACCCCAGGTCATGCCATACCACAGCCAGACCTGAACAGTGACAAACTGGGGATAGTGGAAGGTAGGACAGGTCATTAACTGAGACAGACTTTTCTGGCTTTTCTCAGGGACATGAATCAGTAGTGGAAACTGGAACAGAAATCTCAAATTATTCGAAAGGACAAAACAAACCACTAGAAAACCAACCAAAACTGCAGGGCTGCATACACACAGGATTCCCTAGTGCTGCTCACCTATGTCCCTAGTTAGTCTTTCAGAGATGAACAAAATGAGAAACAAGAAGTAAAAATCTATTTTGTATGAGCTGCTCTAGAGCACAATCAATACACAAGCAGTGACTCTCACAGAAGATTCCTATTTAGATACCAAACACAATATCAAAATGTAAGCAAGAACCCTTTCATTTAGAAGTTTGGTGCATAGAAAGCTTAGAGAATGGTAATTTGCAAAAAGCAGATAGTAGTCTAGATCTAAAGAAGGATATTGCTTGACTCCAAAGCATTGATTCTTTATCACTATTTTTTATTTTTATTATAACTTAGTGTCAACTGCAAAAATAGAAAAAAATGCATTTTCTTCACAAACATGAGTTTAAATTTTTAACTGAATCCTCAGTTTCAAGTATTCTGAAAGTTCTTCACAAAAGTAAAACACTCAAATTACTTTTTTAAGGTAAAAATATATTCTTCAGAACTTAGCAGTGAGAAAGTTTTCCAAAGAATGCTGTTTGCACTGATAAGCAATTAAAAAACATGGGTACACACTCTTCTCTCTCACTTTTTCATCATGCCCAACCACAAATCACATTTTTACAGAAAATCAAAGGACCTGGTGAACTTCAAGATTTCTCAAGGACTTTTACACATTAAAAGAATGTCAACCTTTCAGGCAGGATATGTCATTTCATGCCATGACTCACATTTGCTACTACTTACATAAGAGATAAGCTCAACAGGCTGAAAAGAACAAGGGATTGGAATTACACAGCTTGGGATCTGGAAATGCACTCTCATTCCTAGGCCATGAGTTCAAATGAGAGCTGACCAATCCGTTTCAGACCAGACACCATCTGTGAAACAAGCAGGAAGTCTAGGGACTTTGCAGACATAGAGTAAAAGTTCTCCTAGGGCACCTCAGAGGTACATTTCTAGGTAATGACAGAGGAGAGAGGCAAGGAAAATTGTGTGTTCCCAGCCTTCAAAGTACCTATTCATCTGGAAAGGGTATTAGACCAACACTAAAGAATACAGAGTGATAATTCAAGCTAAGAGTTTCCACCAAGGCTCAAAATCAGCTAGTATTTAGT
Source organism: Sialia sialis (assembly GCA_009812075.1). Taxonomy (NCBI): domain Eukaryota; kingdom Metazoa; phylum Chordata; class Aves; order Passeriformes; family Turdidae; genus Sialia; species Sialia sialis. The sequence goes on along the minus strand of VRYO01002778.1, from coordinate 1,537,964 downwards.
ATAAAAGAAAAGGGGAATGTAGGAAATTGAAATGCTTAAAAGGCTGCACCATTCCTTTGCCAATAGGACTTTAACACAAAGAACATGCTTAAAACAAAAAATGCACTCATTTACCTTTGTCACATCTACTTGGTCAGACCAATCAATGTTAATGCTCTCCAGGCAGTTACTGCTGGCATATTGTTTCATTGTCCGGGAAACATTGTAATAACAGTAAAACATGACTGTTAAGGGCACAACAAAATTAACAGCAATTACACTCATTGTGTAGGAAATAAAGGACCTGATAAGACAGAAAAACAAAACAGAGCAACTTACAAATAGTCATCCAGGAAAAGTTACCAGAGAATTTGGTATTTTGATTTGATTATGACATTTTGTAACAAGCTGTAAAACAATAAGGAAAATTTTCTTCAGCTAATTATTTTTTATTAGAAACTACAAGTATTGAAGATTTGAAGCACATCTCAACTCCTATGGGGTTTTTTTCTGTGTTATATTCATTGTTTTAAATTATGGTTAAAATTTTTGCTTCATACTTAAGAAAGAAATTATGCTCATATAGTGGTGAATTATACAATCTTAGACTTTAGTGAGCCAGCCAAGTTAAAAGAAAGCACGAGGGGGAATCTTACGCATCATTTTTCCTCCAATTTACTGTGCACGTAGCTCCAGTGGGATCTGGGGCGTAGCTGGCCCAGCCTGCAGTAGGCATGGAAGACCAGAAGACTGCATTTATCCAAGCAGCAAGGATGAGAGTGGCATAGCTACGGGTGGTCATTCTTCTTCCTGCAGCCAAGCACAGACAGTCACACATGGTTCTCACCTGCTGCTTCTTTCCAGTGTCAAACTAGAGTGACAAGCAGCTTCCAGCAAGCACATTACAAGTTAATAAAGACCCTTTCCAAGTCCCAAACACTGTAGCATACCTGCTTCATTCTTCTCACTGACATCTCAGTCCTTGGAGCCTTAAAAGTCACCTGAATACCATCACCCATTCCAACTCGGCATACAGGCAATACCTGACCCCGACCCCACACCAAAAGCTTATTATGCAACACTGCATTCAAGTACATCCTTGGAAGATTGCAGGGAGGAATTTACTGTTACAACACAGCTGTAACAGAGGAGAGAAAAACATCCAGGGTGGTGATAACACAACAACAGAGGCACACACCTGCTCAACAGAGGTCAAAACCTCACACAGCCAGAGGCTTTTTGTGTGGATGTGGCCCTCTGAAGACTGAAAACACAATTTCTAAACAGAGTAACAGCCTAATTTTGACCTTTTCACTGTAATGAGCAATATGCCAACTAGGTAACTCGCTGAACCAGGTACTGTAGGTTCAAGTTCTGCCCAGCACTATAAGTATGGAGTCATTAACGAGAAAACAATACAATCAGATCAGAATTTTATTCCTTCCCACAGTGACTGTTTTGACCCTAAGTCAGTACCTATATCAGGCCTGCAGATGGTCAGGTAACGATCAACGGCAACAACAGTCAGCAAACCAATACTCGCCATCCCGAAAAAGATATTTAAGGCCGCATAGATCTGAAATTAAAACAAACAAGCAAGAAAATAATTTCTGAGAAATCTTTCAAAGATACAAGCCCAAATCTGTGTACTGAATCAATACAATTCAGCCAGAATTCTCTTCCATAAGGATGGTCTTGAAGGTCTTAATTCAATGCAGGCAATTTGAAGGTGGCTTATAATAAAGTAAACATTTCAAAAGCACTTGCTTGTGTGCACATTAGAAATCCTAAAGACATCAGTCTCAAAATCAAAGAAACACTGTTCACCAATACGTATAAATTTTGAGATTCCGAGTTTGGAGTGGTTTATTTCATGTTTTCAATATATGTTAAGGAAACCTGAGGAGCATTTGGCCCATCAGAAAGAGCTACAGCTTTAGCAAATGTGAGGTTCTGAATTACCACTCTGTTGTGATGATTTCACAAATATGGCCCACTGATTTACCCCCTCAGGTTCCATTTTTGTGTGTGTCAAATCTTTTGCACAGAGCGACACATGCTGCAATCCCAGCATGCTCCAAATGCATCTGCCCGTCATCCCATGGGAAGCCCCATCAGGAAGGATGACTGGGAGGGCTGTGTTACCACTGGCACCCCAGTAATGCAGAGCCCTGAGCCAGAGCACATGGCACCAGCAGTTATAACAGAGCCACACGGCAATCAGCCATCTCAGATCACTGGATTCATTTGGTTTAGGTTGATATGAGTTATGCTTCAAGTGGTCTTAACTCCCAAATCAGTGAGATCTCTCATCAACCTGAACATACCACAAGTCAATCCAGATCCAAAGATGTTAAAAGTGGGGCTTCCTCCCAAACAATGACTGAATTTTGAGCTTGAAGGTACTGTCTACTGAGGCAAGTCATGTCAGATTGTAATAAGCATCCATTATATAAATGTCCAAAATGTTTGCCTTATGACACATTTTCAGTATATGCCTTCACATTGCTGCTCACATTCCTGGGCACTTAAGCCCAACAGTCTATCAATAACGTAAATTAAAATGACAATACACAGTGAGCGAAGGTCGCCGTCTCTCTGCTATAGAAGTACACGTTTTTCAGTCTATTTTTAAAAACAGCTCTTAAAAGTAGGCTAAATCTTTAATGGAAACCAAAAATCTTAAAGGCCTTCACTTTGGATATCCTATTAGTACCATCCTAAAAGGCCATGGATTTGCCAAGCAGAATTCACGAGATCTGTCAAGTTCACCATTAAAACAGGTCCACAATCAAAGTCTTTTAGCTATCAGCAAAATCATCAAATGTGCCTGTGCTACTATAACCATCCTCATTTCAGGATTTGATTTTGTAAGCCTTATTAAAGATATTTTAAAATATGTCTATTGATAGATGTAAGATTATACCTTAATGTTTTCAGATTGTAAATATTAGCTTAAAGTGAACTTCACACAATATACTGTCTCCAGAAAATTGCTGACATCACAGCACATCGGCTTCAGGTCCAGAGTCAAATTCTGCGCACCCGCCTTTTCTCTTAAAAGTACACGAGGTAGAGCCATTACTTATTTCTCAGTTTGCTTTTAAGTGCTGAAAACTTTCTCTCTAACTCAACTGCAATACCTGGCATCCAGTATATCCAAATTTCCAGCTTCCATGCAGATCTGAGGCAGCAGACATGGGGTAACCAATGCCACTAACACCAATATCAGTAAAAGCCAAGTTGATAATAATTGCATTGGTTGCTGTCCGAAGCTCTTTGTACTTCACAAAGATGCCCAACACAACAATGTTACTGAAAATGCTTATCACTCCTGTAAAAACAGAAAAAGGAAAACTTTACAAAAGGTACACCAGACAGTAATAAACACACAGAAGAAAATGCAGCCTATTGTAATACGTAAGTTCTAAAAAAGATTTCTTTTCAGTCAAGTGCAATTTTGCAAAGAGGATAGACACCTGAAAAGGAGAAAAAAGCTTTTCCAATTAGACAACCTTCACATGGATTCAGTAAGCGCCAACAGTGGAACACTTGCCAAATTCAAAACTTTCAATGCAATGATGATAAGCATAGCAGAAATTCAAATCTAGGATTACACTTCAAACACTGGTCATCAAGCACAGTACTGACTTCCATGGCAAAGAAGAACACAGGGTGATGACAGCAAAAAAAAAGCCCTGGAAAAAAAACTTATGCACCTGATCTAGCAGAAGGCCCCTTTAAAATCAAATGAGGCAAAATCATAATTAAACCTCAGCTCTCTTTTAACACCACAAACGATGTCTGTTCTCAGGTGCAGGTCTCCTGTTGGAGGTCCAACTTCTTTTGGCCACACTGACACCCTCATCTATCACATCCATATACCCACACATTTCAGGAATGACACTGATCCTATGTGCTCCTAAAATTTAAATAAACAAGGAGCTGAGGATCTGATCTGAAATGAACACCACAGTAAAAAACTCACTTGCAGTGCCAGTTCTGTCAGCTCTCCTGCTGACAGATAGCATGTCATCTCTTGGGAGCGAGGGAGCAAAGGCGAATTACAAATTTAATAATACAGGCTTCTTATGAGGCATGTTTTAACAGATATTACAGTTACCAATAATGAAATCAGACATACAATAGGACTGTAAACTCATATCCTCAGGGTGAAGAAAAGATCTTTCAAGACACACTTATATTTAATAATTCAGAGTCTAGTCTTAAAAGTAAGGCAGGGTGAGGCAACAAAAAGCAGGGAAGAAAAAGGGGAACCTATATTAATTAAAAATGTTATTATCACTAAAACAAACTAAAAATAAAGTTTAAAAAAAGGAAGTTTTGAGGAACAAAATACAAGATGGAAGATGGATTCCATCTCGAACAAAGTGAGAAAAGAAATATGTAGATACAAGAAGTTATCTTTGTTTCTGAGGAGCAGGTCAAGCAGATGAATGAAGTTTCTCTAGGCAGCAGTTAAGCAGCATCCATTAAAAGAGCATTCAAGCTGGTCAAAGTGCTGGAGCACAAATCTTATGAGAAGCAGCTGAGGGAGCTGGGGTTGTTTAGCCTGGAGAAAAGAAGGATCAAGCTGACCTTATTCTCTACAACTACCTTATAGGAGGATGTAGCCAGGTGGGGGTAGGTCTCTTTTTCCAAGGAACAAGCGATAAAGTGAGAGGAAATGGCCTCAAGTTGCACCAGGGAAGAGTACAGTAATTTCACAACTATAAGGCACACTGGATTACAAGGCACACTTTCGGGTTCCGATCAAAATTTTAGTCAAAAGGGTGCGCCTTATAGTCGTAAAATTACTGTACTTTTGGGTATTAGGAAAAATTTCTTCACTGAAAGGATTATCAAGCACTGGAACAGGCTGCCTAAGAAAGTGATTGATTTGCCATCCCTTCGAATGTGTAGATATGATGCTTAGGAACATAGTTTAGGGTGAGACATGGCAATGTTGGGTAGTAGCATCAAAGTAAAAAAAAAACCAAAAAAACATCAGGTACATGTATAATATGGAATTTACTTTTCCAGCTACCATTTTAAAATTATACCAAGAGCATTTCACCACTATAAATAGAAAGACATCCGTGAGGCAGCATAGCTTGCTGCAGCCTGAGTACCCCCGTTGTCATTACGAAAATGAATATACTGACCAGTGTAATTCTTAACAAGTACTTCCTTCTCAGAAAACAAGAGAGAAACACTTAAATCTTTCAAAGAGTGGCATAATGATGAACACCGTACCCAGACTTCATTCTTATTCATATACTTCTGCTTATTAACAAGGCTTAAATCTTCCAGATGTGAAATTTGCTGCGGTAAGGCTTTGCAAAGCAATCAATCATACTTTCAAATATTTTATGGACTTCATTGTCAAAAACTTTTCTCATTAAGAAAGTAAAGATTTATTAGACTCCCCCAGTTATAATTAGAAATAAAAAATAAAATAAAAAAAACTAAAACAGCAAAGTAATCCAACTTCTTTTTTTTTTTTCCCAAGACATTTAACTTCCATGCCAGATTAAGAAAGAAGAACCAGGTTGATTCTGGCTAATTCAATTGATACCCAATGATCACCAATGATAGCTTTGATCCCAAACACCATCTGGTCAAAACCATCTGAAAATATCACCTTGTTACATACTACATAAACAATTTGAAAAAATATATAAGAAGTATATCTAGACTTCCAATACTTTACTGTTATGTATTTCTACAGCTTCTTAAGAAGCCTACTGCTCTGTATAGCTGTTCTAGTAATTTCTCCAAAGACCTTAAAAAAATTGTCTTTGCATCCAAAAACACACACTTTGGCAGAACAGCAATTTGATACTCACCACTTCAGACATATATGCTAAATAAACTGCAATCATCAGTAATACTATTTCATATAAATGTAAAAAAATTAATATTTTAAAGTATTTTAAAATCTAACTACAACATGGAAAAATTTGTGGTATAGTCAGTGAATAAAGACTAAAGTGATTTGATTTTCCATAATAAAGGTATGGAAGGCCTGTTTTTAAACTCAGTAGGTTTCAGTTTTGGTTAGGCAGATATTTCTTTACTATGGTGCTCAATGTTTCAGAAAAGCACCTCTGAAGAAGCTGTGGTTCTACGAGTAAGTTTTCAAGGGCAGAATAAAAATAATTCTAGAATCATTCACGTTTAGCCAAAAACCACTGCAGTCACAGGGAACTTCAACCCACAGCGTGCTTCTCTAACACGTGTCATTGGTAAAAAATACAGCTGCAACTGGAATCTGCTCTTCTCTGATTGATGACCAGCTCCCTCCCTCTAAGTCACATTCCAACCCTTCCCCTTACATCCCCCTAACAGACACCCGCTCACATGCTCAGACTACACATATATTACTACAAACATGTGGCCCAGGAGAAATCTCAAGATAGCTTCAAGCACATCACAGAAAAATGCAAGATGTGACAGTTATGCCCTATTTTTATCTCCTTTGCAAGCTGGCAGAAACTAATTCTCACTCTCTTCTATAATTACGTATCAACAAAATGTATTTTTTGAGACAACACTGTCTTCAAATATAGAGCCGAAAACTTAGGTTCTGCACACTTCAGATGTTTCTCCATATTTCAGTCAGACAGCTGATTGCTAGCTTGTCAGTAAACATGGAGAAAAGCCATCAGACAGCTGTCTAACACAAAATGAAATACCACCCTTACTGTACAAAATGAGCATTTAGATCTACAAATTCTATTTTGAAAAGTTACGCAACAATTTGCCAAGGCCCATACCTGCTGTTATTAAGTAAGCTGCAACTATGTTGTGCTCAGTCTGTGTGAAGGCTGAATGAGCTTCATTGTCACTTTCTGAGGAATTGGATGAGTCATTCCAATGCATTTTCGACAAAAGACTGTCGTCTATCCTCTGCAATAATTCATCAAGAAGACGAAACACTACAAAACCCTGTCAGGCAAATTCTTTCATTATTCAACACATTCACTGAACAGTTAAAAAGTGGGGTAGGGAGGAGTTCCCCCCACCACTGACAGCTTCCAAGAATGATTTAATTGGACTGAAGTGGAAAGAAGTTTACGCTCCCAATCTATGCAGGAGATTGTTAATTAAAACAAAGAGCAGCACAGTACTGAGTAAATTTTGAACAGTGTGATTAAACTTCATTCTTACTGCTAATGAGATTAACTGTCACATGCCCCCAAACTTTTTCCCTTCAAACCTCTTGTGCAATGCTTTGGAAACCTCAACAAAAGTTGACTCAGTTCAATCAATCATCAGCCTGTCTTGGAACTAATTCCCATCATCACACAATGTACAAAAACCTGCACTACAACATGAAGAAACAAATGTCAGTTTCCTTAAAATCAGGATACATTTACTCTAAAGCCCATCCCTTCAAATTTTTTAAGACTTACTTCTTCAATTTTCTTTGTTTTATTTAAACTCTCTGACAAAGACACAAGAAAGACACATTCCAGTATTTTCCTGAGTTAAACTTGACTTTCAGAAAACTGAGTTGCTACATTTCTAAAATAGCCTGGCCTATAGAAAATGGTTGTTGAATATGCCTCCCTCTCCTAAACACAGTACATGTAAGCTTAGTTTGAGCAAATTTTCCAAAGTATCTTACTGGGCATTTTCAAAGATCTGAACAGCAAAAGCTCATGTTTTCTTCCCTTCAGTGATAAGGTACCAGCACACCAAAGCAAAGACTTCTTAGAAAACCCTGCATAAATAATAGCCACAATAAGTTCTTGCCCAAAGGCATATCAGAAACAGCTGCTCCCCCTCAGTCCTGCTTCATACAGTTTTTGCCTTCAGTCAGTATTCATGCTGGGTGTAAAAGTGACAAAGATGAGCACCAGTGGTTCTACAGCTGTATGTGGTTCACTGGCAGGACAAGCAGGTCTCAGGCTAAGGCTGTGCCTTACTGAGAAGCAATAAAGGTACAGTGACATAGGAATACAGTCATCCCATGGAAAGTATACCTGAAGAGCTCTCTCTCTCCCCTCCAACCTGTGAAATAGTCATAGAGCATTACCTCCCACTCCTCAGTTTTCCAGAACAAACATCCCCATTTTCTTTTGAGTATAAAGGTAAGAAAATTTTTATATAAACTTGTGCAGTTACAGCATTTAGTCATCATTACTACATACGATCTCACATCGCAATCCTTCGAGCAAATGTTTTCTTTAATGCCCCACATCTACACTCACAGATCTCCAGCTATTTGTATTATTACAGCATTTTTCCTGTCAGAAAAGGATTAGGCAGGAACAGGGTGGGAGGGTTCTGAAAGGAAAGATGATCTGTTTGGCAATGAACTCACTTTTCCTCGTACAACACTGTCCTGCCCTGAAAGATAAAGGCATGGTGATAATTTGAAATCTTTGCTTTCCTCCTCTTTCTTTCTTTTCACAAGATTTTCAAAAGCACCTCAGATCTTGCAGCTTCCACAGAAGTCAGAGTTTGCAATACTGAATGTCTCAGAAAAGCAAACCATTACTATTTTAGATAGGATTCCAGATGTACAGTAGCAAGTAACAAAAGAAATTTTACACTTGTTCATTTAAATGCAACTTTCTCATAAATGCAGTCCTTCCTATGTACCAAGTGTTTCTGTCTCTTCTCAAATTTGGCTAAATTTGCAGCAACTAGAATTGAAAAGTCAAAACTAAAGGCAGACATCATCAAAAGTATTTTTTTCTGCAACACTGTAGTTCATAAAATGCAGTCAAAAAGATAAAACAAGGAATTAAATATTGAAGTATTAAAATAATCCACAGCTTCTAAGCCAGATAAAATATGTCTTACCACGTCTTGCTTATTAACAGTGGTATAAGAATATAAAATCCAAAACCTCAGCCTGTTTTTATCCTTCAATAAAATAGCATTACAGGTGTCAGAGGGGCACTTTATAAAGTCATGTGATGCTTTTCCTTCCCATTTGTCCCAAAACAAAACAAAATGTAGCTTCTATTTAAATCCATTCTTCCGTTTGCATGTACCTCTATTTCTATGTGGGGCAATGCAAATGTGAGGTTTAGCAAACTGCTTTCAGTTATGTGTAAAAATATCAACGCATGAATTATGTGAATAGAGAAACGTACCTTTGGCATTAAAAATAAATAAATTGGAAACCAAAACCAACCCCAAACCTCTTCCTATTTCCAGCAGCAACCCTGCTATAAACTCATCCCAAATCCAACCTCTCCCACGTTTACTACGTCCTCCACCGATAGAGGGCTCGCTAAGGCAAAACGTCCTTTTAATCTTTTCCAAACGGATGCAAATGGTTCAAACCCCAAGGAAAACAAATTAATCACTTACCTCTTTTTCCTCATTTACAGAGACCTTTACTAGACTTAAACTGTTGGTTAAAAAAGTTTTGCTCTATAGAGATTTTCATCTAACAGCCCTGAAAAATGCATGACCCAACTAAGATTTTTACTTGCCATACATCACACGATAGCTATGCTTTTTTTTTTTAAATAAACAATACTGTTTCTTGACAAGACAATGCTTTACACAACTGCAAATTTCTTTGCACCCGTACATGTACAACAGTCCAGCATTTCTTCAGGCAAACATCCACATGTACAAGTCAGTACCAGAGAAAATCCTTCCTGTTCTACTACTGCCAGTGTTGCAGACTTATATTAAAATATCCCAATTATTTTCTGCACTTCATCAAATTTCTCTAAGTAACATGGCAAATCTATGAACTACATTGATCCATCCTATCCCAGCATCTGCAGAAAACAAAGGGAAAATAAACAACTGTGCAAGGAATGCTGGGGACACTAAAGCCATTCTCAATAGGTTACAATTTAAGGTTTATAATACACCTCCATGTATTGCCCTCTGTTTAAGGAGTATTTAGATGCCAAATAGCAAAAAAAAAGAAATCCCAAAATTTTGCTGTGGTGTGGACAAAAGGTTCCAGGTCTTTAAATACTTGTGAGCAATCTGATCCTGGTGATGCACTAGGTGTTGTTTTCAAAAGCAGCTGAAAGTCAGACCCTACACCTGGGTCAAACACTGCCATGGCAATAGAGGAGGTCACAGGTAGGTGACACCACTACTGCTGCGTACTGAGCTGCTCTGAAGACCACATGAGCTTCAAAGGAATTTCCAGGACAGCAACCTCCCGTTGTGCTGCTGAGTAGGTGACAGGTGAGATGTTATTTAGATGGTCCAGCTATGTGCTCCAAAGGCTACCAGAAAGAGGAATGAATACCAAACTGTTGTCATCCAGAGCCTACACCAACACCCTACTTCCACACTCCTTACTTCAGACTGTATTGTGACTTTTCTTCCAACACTTGAAATTTGCCATTTCTGCCAACATACCTGTTTCTCTCACAATACCTTTGAGCCCCTCTCCTATTCTCTGCAGCAGCAACACAATATCTGTAATTGTGCACATAAATAAAACCAGAACATTTCTCTTACTAGGATCAGGAGCAGAATTTGAACTTCAAGATTGAGAGAAAGGTGTCATATAAAATTAGAGAACTCCTTAGTTCATTACAGCATTACACTGCAGACAAGACATCTTCATTTTTTTGAGACTGAATTTTCATGTCACTTTTAGCACCCTACTTATATTAGGATGGCAGGGTCACAGCATGACAGAGAAGACAATGCAGAACAGTGACTGAATGTGCCTTGCAAATACCCCTTCACCCAGAATGGAGAAGGAAAAGGCATCATCATACAGCAGACACATTCAGTTTCCCTGTATGTTCTTCCATCCTAAGAACACCATGAAAATCTAAGATTATAAATTTTCTCTGGATATTTGCATAAAATCCATCCAGCATTGTTTGTATGCGTAGGCCATGCCATAATGCTACTTGTGCATTTTTCCATCGGGACTGCACTCCCTTCCCTATAACCAAGAGGCCAATCTCTCCTCCAGAGCTGCAATGGGTATTGCTGTTTAGCCCCTCTGCACACAGGTCAAAGCCTTTTCTTTGCCCTTGCAGTGCCTTAGGCTGGCTCACTGCTCCATCTGCTGAGAGACTCAGCACACTCCGACTGTCTGCAGGCAAACGCTGCCTGTCACGCTCTGCACTTCACAGGTCATGGCAGGAGCCTTCTGACACCCTGGCAAAACCATGTCCCTAAAGTATAGCACAGACGAGCATGAATTTGGGTGTGAGGACTGTGTTACGTTAGTCTTCCAAAGTCAGAACAATAACAAGATCCAAGCCAGCTGCCCACATGACAGAAGTACTGACATGGCAGATGCGCTTGGTTTGCTTTATTCAGCAGCAATGTGCAATGCCCAAAATGCAATTACTTGCAAATTTAGAGAAAAGGCAATTTTACAAAGCCTCAAGTCAATGCCCTGAGACATTTAGGCCTAGCAATGCACAGCAACAAAATAATTCCCACAGTTCTGGATTTAACTGACCTTGCTTAAGCTAGGCCTGTACCAATACTAGGAAAAAAACAGGAATCTCCAATTTCCTGAATTTCTTGGGGTTAAGAGTAGACTCAGCTTCTTCTCACAAAAGCAGACCTAGCAGAAATTCAATGTTCTGTGTTGCTTTTTTTAAGCTGAAGAACATTTTAATCCATTGTCCTTTGCAACATCTATTCACATTTAAATTAATTCTTTACCATTTGTTTTTCCATTCTTTCAAGTTTTGTTCAACATTATTACAAGTACTGGTCACATTTGTTAAAACATGCAGTAACTGTCCAATCCTGGTACTGAAAAATTACCTGCTGCCTTTTTTAAGCATAAGGCTAACGTAATTAAACTGCCTGCTACTGCATTCATCAGTTCAAAAGCGTAATAGTGCAATCAATTCTGAAAGGAACTTTTTTCACACCTAACATGTTCAAAATAATTATACATACATTACAGCACATCCAAGCACTTGAAATGGGGCCTGTTAGGAGAGCTCTGTGAACAGACTCCTGGCTCCAGCTGAAGAAAAAATCGGGAAAATTCTATTTTCACCTAATTTCTTCCCAAAGCTCCGGAGCAGAGAGCCACCCTGACCTCCCATCCTTAGAAGACACAGTCACACTATCTTTCCAACAATCCTCATTATACATCCATTTAAAGAGCCCAAAGACTCGTGCAGAATTTGTCATGCCTTTCTAAGCAACACAAATGGAAGCACTGTATGCAGAGGAGCCCCTATGATGGGCTATTTAATCTCAGCTCTACGCAAACCCAGAGCACCACAGAGGTGCAGTACCAGGACATCAAAACCTCAAGAGAAACAGGCTAAGGGGGGATGCAAGGCCAATTAAAACCCTTAGCATTTTAGTATCAGTGCAATTAGATACCATTTCATGACTGTTAGTACTAACCTTGCCTTGTTCATCAGACAGCAGCTTCTAAGAAGACTATGTCTTAATGCCTTTGGCTTTCATTAATATTTATAAAGAAAAATTCACAAAATATACTTGCTATCTCGTCTCTTTCTACATTATCACACATTTAAAAAATTAACAACACAAAAGTTCGAAATTTAATTCATAAAAAAAGTTCACAAAGGTTGTTTAAATGGCATGTGATTTCAGATCAGCCCAGAATTCAATATAGAAGGAGGATGAGAACCAGGGATCAGTTGTGCATATTGTCCACACTGAAGTATGTGCAGGCAGCGAACATGTAGGGTCTTTTGAAAACCCATTTCAAGTGATTGTTTACTCCCAACTCCAACACGGAGTAAAGCATTGACTGCAGTGCTTGTCAGAAACAAGCAGTTTAAGAATAACATTGAATCGTGGCTTAGTTAGAAAAGTTTACACATTTTCCGAGCAGTCTTCAGCTCTTCGCCTGGGGCTACACTCTCCTCATGCATCCATCAACAGTCATTAAATGTAAAAATAATTGTCATTTGTAGCTTCAAGCTCTTTATAAAAAGATGTTCAGAGTCCTTTACAAAAATTTTTCATGGTTCTTTGCTTCTGCAGATGACCTGATGGGACAATGAGATACTCACGGCTCCATTTTTAATGTCCTCTTCCTATTTCAAGAGAAAAGAAAAATACATCAAATAATTCTTATCTTGGTTGTGTTTAAAGCAAATTCTACACATGACACTGAATGAGTTGATAGAATAAAATCAAAAAACTAACATGGTTTTACACATGAATCTATAAATAGAGAGTACTGTGCTTCAGTTTAAACTATCAGGATGCACAGAAATCTCTTGCATAGAACTATAAACATCTATAAGGCATTAAAAATCACAACATTCTATTTAATATTTACAAGCTTTAGTAATCTATAGTAGCTATTCTTATTCTATTCTTACTACTGAAAGGTAAAAACCACACACTCACCCCGAAAGCCTCCTCCACCACCTCTTCCTCCTCTGAATCCTCCTCCTCCACCTCTACCTCCTCTGAATCCTCCTCCTCTTCCTCCACCTCTGCCTCCTCCGAATCCTCCTAAACAAAAGAAAGAAATTACCCTTTGAGGAACATATAAATTCTTGGTTATGCACAGCAATTTATTTCATTGACGGGTTCTGAAATGAAACTAACAAAAAAAACCAAAAAAAACCCCAACAACAAAAATTTTAAAAAAACCGAAAAAACAAACAAACAAACAAACACAACAAAAACAAACAAACAAACAAACAAACCAAAAAAAAAAAAAAAAAAAACAGAAAGAAACTGTCAATTGCTGGACAATTACCAGGTCAATTACTAGTACCTTGTTTCTTCTAGGGACCATCTGCAGCATTTAAAGTATTGCTTAATATCTGATACACCATGTCCAAAATACTAAAGAGACTTTAACAATTAGCTTCTCTCACAAGGGCAAAAAATTAATTACATATATTAGCTAGTAATTCATTACAACTGTTAGTAATTATTATCTATTAATTACAACTCAACAGAACATTAAAACAAACAAACAAATCACTTTGAAAACACTCATGCCTAGCTCCAAAGGGGCAGGGTATAGAAAAGAGGCGAGATACTGTGAGGTAAGAAAAAAGAAACTTCAGCTTTAATTGAAGAGGACATCACAGGTGATGTTCAAAAAGATTTCTGTCTTTGCTACCAATCAGCATTCTCTCCTCACATATGCTCTGGAGCTGTTATTTAGACAGCCTCGCCACTTGAAAGGTATCGCTACCTTTTCTATAAAGTCAAACAAACACTTCTATTTGCAGTATAGCTGTTGATATTCAAGTACTCACCAGCACAACAAAACACAAATACTCTATAGAACAAGTGACCAAAGCAACCCATGGCATCTCAAACAACTCCAACATTCTGAAGCGCTCATTCTTGTGATCCTACCTCTACCACCGCCTCTTCCTCCCCCACGTCCACCACCACGTCCTCCTCTACCACCTCCTCTGGGAGCACCTTTTTCTCCAGGAGGCCTTGGCAAAAATCTCTGTAGAGGTAGCAGCTTTGCTGGATCAATGTAAAACTGCAGGAATAGAGTTCTATTAGGCTTCTAAAATACCAAGACTAAAAAGCACATTAATAACTCCCTTAAAAATACCCACGATTTGTTCTTATCCCATTATGTCAAACAGTCTACTGCAAAAAAGCCAAATAGAGAAAGCACATAAGAAGTAAATCACAGAATTAAAAAGCTGCTAAAATATAGACGACATTTGTGTGATTTTGTCACATCTTTTCTTGTGGAGCAGGGAGAAGGAATAATGTGGCAAACACAACACTGAAAAGGACGAGGAACTTAATTTCTATGTTTGCAAAGGACAATCACTTTTTAAAGTTATTAAAAATTTCATAAAGTTTTATTATCTGCTGACAAATTAGACTTAGCTAACTGATGACATTCAGTAAAATTCTGTTATTGAGACTGACTTACCTTTTGCATTTTTTTAAACGAAGAGGCTTTCATGTTCTCGGACAGTTTCACTGAAAAATACTGTTGATTTCGTTAAGGAGTACTGCAGTAATAAAATATTAAAAGCTGTGATTTTGATCAGCATACAGAAGGAACATTCGGACATTTTCTAAGTTAGTATTTTAGAAATTCAGCTAAATTTCATCACAATTGCAATTAAAAGTGGTTTAAACCTGCACATTTTACTTCACTTTAATGTGGGAAAGGAAAATGCATGTAGCTACTGATTGGTGCTCAACCAACTAACACAGGCTGTCTTAACTGACATGTTACAGGGTTACTTCCACAGCTATCCCGCATTTGTCATGGATTCTGTCCATCTGGCAGTGACAACAAAACGTACCCAGTGTGTCTGTCTCAAGCTGGCTTTGCCAGAGATGTCCTGGCACATCGCACTTTTATTTTTAATAAGTAATTAATTTTACTTTTTTTTTTTACAATTTACAAATATCAATTATACACATTTAAATTAATACATTTATTAATTATGAAATAATTATGTAATTATACATAATTAATAAATTTAAATAATCAATTTACATTATACAGTAAGTATGTAAAATAATGAAGAAAAGAAGCAGGTTAAGTAATAAACTGAGCAATGAGCAACAGGACATCTTAGCTCTTAGCATAAACTCACTTTATAGTAAAATAATGAGCTGGAGCATGACCAAAGTCCCCCAGTGCACAAAAATACCCCAAGGCCCTTGATCCAACTTTGGTAAGGCTTAGTAACCTACAGCAGAAAATTTGGTCTGTTAGCCAGAAAAAGTAACAACTTGAACCAGGATGTATGCAAAAGATATCATCAGTACTGGTACATAGAGAAAATTGACTTCAATCGACTGACTGAGCTCAAGTACTCTGTCATGTCAAAAAAAAGCTCTAAGACAAGAACTGAGTGTGAATGAAGCAACTACTGACACCAACAACTGCATCAAGACTCATATATAACTGGTAGCCAAACCCTGAACTATTTTAGAGAAATCTCATTTAATATCCATCAATTTTTAAAAAAACAAATATTGTAAGTCACTTTTTTTTGAAGGATACAAAGTCTCTCAGCTGTCCAAATATTTCATCCACTTTGCCAATCTGCTCCTTATTATCCAGGTACACTGGGGCATTGAAATAAGGCACCTTGTTTTCTTCTGTTTTACATTTACAAACTAGGTCATCTTCACAGGGATGCATGAACTCTCCCAACACTGCAATAAAGAACAAACAAGCTAAAGAGCTGGAGCAGACAATACAAATTAAATAAATGAAGTTTCTCCATGCAACTTACAAACTACCCTTTCTGGAGGGCCCTGGTCATATCCTCCTCTGTTGAAGCCTCCTCTTCCACCTCCCCGTCCAAAGCCACCTCGTCCTCCACCACGGTTAAAGCCACCTCTGTCACCACCACCTCCTCCACGGCTGAAGCCACCTCCTCT
Organism: Sialia sialis; assembly: GCA_009812075.1. Classification (NCBI taxonomy): domain Eukaryota; kingdom Metazoa; phylum Chordata; class Aves; order Passeriformes; family Turdidae; genus Sialia; species Sialia sialis. The sequence goes on along the minus strand of VRYO01002778.1, from coordinate 1,521,674 downwards.
TCCTCCGCCACCTCCTCTTCCACGAAAAGACATTCTCTACTGTTTCCTGCACTGTGAACAAAAAAATCAGTTGTTTAAGATATAAAAGATATGTCACATCTGATTTGCTGTCCAACTTACAGTCTCCCATCAGCCTGGCTTGTTAATGTCATGCTTCATCCTTTACAAACCTCACTAAAAACATGCTGGCCTATGAAAAATCAAATTTACACCTAAGATGTCATCCACTCCAACATCCAACTGCAAAAAGGGACTAGCAGTGATCAGCACTTTTTCCACTTGTCTGTATAAAGGCTGATGACAGTCCCCAGCCCCACAAGTGAGAACATCATATAATGGTTTGGGTTGGAAGGGAGTCTAAAGGTCACCTACTTCCAACGCCTCTGCTATGTGCAGGGACACCTTCCATAGGTTGTTCAGGGCACCATCCAACCTGGCCATGAACATCCCCCGGGATGGGGCATCCACAGTTTCTCTGAGCAACCTGTTCCACTGCCTCACCACTCTCAGTTCACAGTATATCCTATCTCAACCTACCCTCTTCCAGTTTAAAACTATCTTATTTTATTCTATCCCTACATGCCCTTGTGAAAACTCCCTCTCCAGCTGTGCTATAGCCTCCTTCAGGCACTGGAAGGCTGCTGTAAAATCTTCCCAGAGCCTTCTCTGAACAATTTCCACTCTCAGCCTGACTGCAGAGTAGAGGTGCTCCAGCCCTCTGACCACCATCGTGGCCTCCTCTTGATCTGCTTCAAAAACTCCACGACTTCTCTGTGCTGAAAACTCCAGAGATGGATGCAGCCCTGCAGCTGGGGTCTCACCAGAGCAGAGCAGAGGGAGAGAATCCCCCCCCTCACCCTGCTGCCCACACTGCTTTGGATGCAGCCCAGGACAGGTTTGACGTGGGTCATGTTCAACCTCTCACCCACCAGCAGCACCCCCAGGCCCTCGGCAAGGCTGCTCTCCGGCTGTTCATCCCCAGCCTGTGTTGGTAGCAGAGGTCGCCCCGACCCTTCTGCTCGGCCTCGTTAACCCTCAGGAAGTTCCCTCAGGAGGCCGCATTGTTCGGGCTCGGCCGCACTGGGTGAGCACCCGCAGCGCCTCACAGGGCCCTCGGGACGTGGCCTGCAGCCACGGCGTGGGGACCGCGGCTCCCAGGGCCATTCCCTGAGAGATGACGGACGGACAGACGGACAGACAGACATGCCAAGGGCTCCGTCCCCCTGCTGCGCGGGACGTACCTGCACGTGCGCGCTCCCCCGCCCGGAAACACCCGCACTGCCGCAAACGGGACCGCCTGCCGTAAATGAAAGGACACCTGCCGGCCGACACTGTCGCAAACGGCTTTCAATTCCCAAAAATTGCCGTGCGCCGGGAGCGCGTATCCCGCACTTCTGTAGAAGGGGCGTGACAATGACAGGAGGGCTCTCCATAGATAGACAGCGAATATAACAGCATTGATCTTTCACAACAGCCGGGCACACATGAACGCCTACAGCCAGAGAGCTGGTGTGATGGATCGATGGGACTCCTCTGCGCAAAGAAAAGTGTAACCCCAAAAAGCGCTTCCTTTAATCATTTACTTCAAGGGCTTTACTTTTGTTATCTTGTCATACACTTAGGATAAAACCAGTTAAGGCAGGATCTTTTGAAGAGAGCAGGTTTATCAGTTAATAGTTGAGACTCCTGTACTTTATTTCTAAACACACTTTAAAATATTTTTCTAATGGTTAAAAATTAAACACAAATCTAACAGTTGACATTCAAAAGAATCCCAGCCAGAGGAATTTGTCTAGGCAGGGAGATAAAATTTCATCATGCAATTGCTTCCAGTTTGCTTGGTTTTCTTGTGTCTCTTTTGTCTTTGTGGATCAGAGGTAAGATATGTTTTATTGTGTTAGCAGTAATTTTTTACAACGTTTAATAAACAGTTAATTGATATAAAAGCAAAACCTATTTATTTCTTTTAAGTTTCCTTTCATAGTATTTGTGTTTCATACATTTGTTTTAGCCCAGCCTGAATGTTTGATGTTGCTGTTTCTCTTTCATGTTTTGATTCTACATGGGGCTTATGCTAATGAGTTTCTGGAAAAGATTTTAATTATTATCCTATCCTAAACCAAATTTACAAGCATGGCTGACCACAGAAAGGTGCTGCAATTTTCCCCATTTCCCTTTTTTGAGAAATGGGATTGCAGTCTTGTAATACAGCAGCATGGTATCATCTCACTGCCAGAACATTTCCTACAGATTGCCTCTTGGCAGAAGCGTCCAGGAAGGCCAATCTGGCCTGGGCATTCAGCACAACCCAAGTCTTTCAGAGAAGTTCTGAACTAAAATCAGCACCTGGTGTTCCTTTGAGGAGGAACACCTAGCACAATTTGGGAGTTGCGCCAAGCCGGATCTGGCTCACAGTTGGGATTCTACGGACCAGGGAACAGCAGGAAGAATTTAATAATATTATACAGCCATGAAAAGGAGAGATATTGGATTAAATTCTGCCCCAGCTACATCCTCACTGACTTTACTATGGGCAGGATTTCTTCATGAGAACTTTAAACTTCAGCTCTATTGATCCAGCTGACACAGTCAAAGCTGATCAATCACATTTGAGGACTAATGTTTTCCTCCATTTTTACACTGAATCCATCCATATGTTTTTTTCATGTTCCAAGATTCATCCTACCCACAGATCTTAGTAAGCAAAAGCACTCAGCCAGCACTGAAGTCACCAGAGAAGTGCACAAAGAGGTGCAGAGCCACTCACCCACAGGCCATCAGAGGGAGGGTCAGAATCTGTATCTGCCATCCAGTGATGGCCAGCAACCACACTGCAAACCCACTGCTGTGCAAGGTACAGGAAAAAAACTGATAAGGATGAGCATTCAATTCTCAATTGCTTTCGGATGCTTGTTAAGATACTTGAGGTACTCATTACTTGAGCAGTCACATGGACTCTGTAAAACAAAGTTTTAATTATAGATAGATTTGCTAGTAAGTAGTTGAGAAATATTTACAGGTGATATTTAAATCCAAAGTCAATCAGGCCAATTAAACAAATCTTAGGGAAACAAAACCCCCAAATTGCTATTTTTTTTCTCTTCTGGTGCCTAAATTCCTTTATGTTTTTAATCTGCTTATAGTCCCATTGCTGGGATATGTTATAAACCAATGCTTTAAAAATATTTATAATCTGCTGTGCACTTCAGCTGATGTTTGAAAAGTAAAGAGTATAAAGTATAAATCTCCCAAGGCATCAGTGGGAGATCAGTAAGAATGAAGATCACACCAGGTAAATGATCCAAAAAGAAAAAAAGAGTTCAGATAAAATGAGAAAGACGAGGTGGCCAAAGACAAGGGTGTGAACACTATTAATGGTATTTAAGAATTTTTTATTAGATAGGAAAAGGTTATCAATGGATACTTTGCTGAGGTCAGTGAAGGGATCCACAAAACTCTTGGTGCAGTCCCTAATCTTGCTTTTATTTTAATTATTTTTTGTGTGCCTTGCATAATGCAGCATCTAATGCTAAAGAAAACTACCTTCAACAGGTTAAGCCTGCCCAGCCAGCTGAGCAAGACAACTACCTCATAGAAGAATGCTTGGGCAACCAGTACACCCACAAGTCCTGTAAAAAAGTTTTTTGTCACCCATGGGAACGATGTGTGGAGGGAAAATGCCTTTGCAAGCTTCCCTATCAGTGCCCAAAGAATGGCTCTGCAGTTTGTTCTGCCAGTGGAAAGAACTTCCGTACTTACTGTCAGCTAAAGAGCTACGAGTGTCAACAACCCAAAGCAAAGTTTCTGCACAAGGGACCATGCATGCCTGAAGGTATTAACACCTCCTTTTCTGAAATTTATCCATCAGGGTAAATCCATTTATCCATTGAGGAGATGCTTACACTACAGCTCAGAAAGTCTGTTCATTTTCTTGCTCTAGTAACAACATGATACAGAAGATGAAAAGTCACAGAAAATGGGCAGTATCTGTTGATTTTCATAAAAAATAAAGTGATTGACAGGTCTAGGTCACCCTGCTGCTATTTTTGCTGCACAGACTGCTACAGGCATTTTGCAACACGGCTAGTAGGAGCAGGGTCTGGCCCTCTCACTTCAAGTATTACTGGTTGATTATCAAAAATCCCCTAAAGAAGGTCATTATGGTAAAATGCAATCTATTTTTGGTAGATTTTCAAGTACTCCTATGGACCCATTACCCTCATTTGTCCTTAAACTGGCATATTCTGAGAAATTAGCAGGCTCAAAGACACAAAGTCAGTCTTCATAAAATTCAGAAACAATACCTCAAGCTTCTAATTCCCAATCTACGGTTTTGTCCATATGAACTTTGGCTGTAAATACAAAATTAGTCCTGATTTGATTTTGTGCTGTCTTTCGACTAGATACATCTATATAATATTATTTGTTTGGGGATTTTTAAAATTTCTCTCATTTTTATTTTTTTAGAAACATTTTCAGTCTCTCTGGGTCATGGAGATCCGAGTTTGCTTCAAGTAAAACCCGTGAAACATAAGGACAACAGTTTTGTATGCGCTAGGGAGTGGACTATGAATGAAGCAAACGTGGCTTGCAGGCACCTTGGCTTTGAATTGTAAGTTTTGGGGAATTTATCTCTGGGCAACTGCAGGGGATCTGAAAAAGTAGTGATGCTTCCCAGAAGTGCCAGTCACAGCCAAGAGTTAAGACAAAACTCGTGAGCAATGTATTGGCTACAATATTCTGATAAAACGTCTTGAAAGCCAAAACACAGATTTCTGTGTTCTGTGACAGGTTACAACTATACAAGCCTGTATAACTGTTTTACTTAAAGATGAAGACCTATGTGGAGGTGTTCTCTCAGGCCTGTGTTAGGGAAAGTGCATGGATGGACCATCCCCAGGTAGCTCTGAGCAATGGTCTGCGTACAGAGAAAGGTTTCTCAGGACAGCTGATGGGAGGGTACAGCTCTGTTTTGCCACTTTCATTAGCCGAACTTCGGGGGGCAGAACATGGGGTTTTTTCCTCCACCCCTTGCCCCTGCTGCCACTGCTTGCTCTGTCCCTGGGGATGGCTGAAGCCACACAGAGCTTGTTCTTTTCCCTGTGACCACACTGATGACCCAAGCTGCATATTCAGCTCCTCATAAAGTTACCTCTGTATCCCGTACATAGTAATTTTACATTTGTACAACTAATTTAACTTAGGTAGCATTGCCTCCCCAGCCTTAACGGAAAAAAAACCTAAAAAAAGTCACCAGAAAATGAAAACTGGTATTTCAGTAACTAAGTGAGAAGCAAGTGTTTCCTAGTCCTGATCAGTGTATCTGCAGATAGCAAAGAAGTGTTTGCCCTGACCCAGAGCATTCATCCCTGGAGTCTCATTGAAAGCCTCTCTAGTTACTTATTTACGCGATCCATGTTTCTTTAAAGCAGGGGGATACACACAGTGTAAAGAGAATACTGCTTAGATAAAACCACGAAAGATAAAATTAATCAATCCCAGCCTTGCAGTGGCCTGAGTTTCCTCAATATTCACTGCTTTTGATGGCACCAAGGAGAGCTGACCCCCTGCAGGATGGTTCCCAACTTACGGCTCACCAATGTCCACAAAGAGATAGAAGTCTGAGCTTACAAGTTTTGCTACATCAGGAGATTTTTCTATCCACTGTGATACACAGTGACTTTCACAGACTTACATAGGAATTTGAAGACAGTTCTAAGTAGCAGCCTGCAAAAATCAGCACTTTACTTTTTCTTCCCAAGTAAACATCTTCTGTTTACCCCAGACATCTCCATGGGGAGTCTGCTCTTTTTCTTAGGCATGACCAAAATTCTTTCACATTGGGGGCAATTGTATAAATTCTAAACAATAAAAGCAGTGGAAAATACATAGTGAAAATATATAATTTGTTGTTGTTATTATTATTATCTTCACAGAGGTGCTGAATATTACCAAGCCACTTCCAACGTCATAGAATCTGCCTTAAATTCATTAAACTGTCTGCAAATAAGTTGCAGGGGCCTAGAGACAAGTCTTGCTGAATGTCACATAGAGATGAAATCAAGAGATAGTAATGAGGGACTGGTTAGTCTGCAGTGCCATGAAAATCTCAGAGGTTAGTAGTTCTTTTTAGTTTAATATCTATTTGGTATTTTTACATTTTAAGTTTATTTTTTAAAATGAGGACCCAGTTTGCTGAACTCTCCGCCGCAGAAAACCTGCACTGAAACCTTTTGATTCTTTTAAGTCATCATTTTGCAGAGTTTAAGACAATTGAGGCAATCTGGAATAAAGATAGTCTTGAGTTTTCAAGTTTTAAAAATCACTGTTGCTCCGAGGTATTTTTACAGATATTTCCAAAGGAAACTTATTTCACCCATGGTTCTGTTTGTTCTACCATCCCTTCCAAGGACCATGGTATATTGTATCCCACGAATCTTACCTCTACTGGCTTAACTGGTGAGGCCACAGATGAGAATGTGGTGCTCACTGTTCTGGGGACATCAATTAGCACACCATTAGCACCGCAGCCAGACAAGCATGACTGCGGTGTGAAATTGCAGTGTCTCCTGCAGGCTTTCAGGACTCCGGAGTTACTCACTGTAAAAGGGGAATCAAAGCCTTGTTTACAATTCAAACAGCTTTTCATTCTCTGTAGGGAGCTTTCTTTGGCACTGGTGAGCATCAGCCTAAAATGCTGCTGGCTACAAGTGCTATGAATCATCTGTTTTTTTCTGAAAAAGTAGTTATTCAAAGACTATTTATGAGTTCTTTCTAGAGGGAGAATGTCCATCATCCTACTCTCTTGAATCATATACAGTGGGTTTGAACTGATCATTTCTGGTTTAGTCCTCACCAGTCCTTTAATTAGAAGAAATTAAATTCTCCTTTGCCAGGCTACTGGAATTTGGAGAAAGAAAAGGACTGGTCACACTGAAACCCTTATGAAAAGGCAACTAAAACAATTTTAAAAAATTCTTATTTACCTGACTGGTTCTCAGTTTACCAACTGTTGATAGGCCAAACTGCTGACAGAATCAAATATGCAGGCAGAGTGTTTCCCTGGGCAGTTATGCACCTACAGTCAATTCCACCCTAATTTAATATTCATCTTGCTGCACAGATTGTTCAGATGGGGAGTTTCCCTGTGTCAACAAGAAGTGCATTTCTCTGAATAAAACCTGTGATGGGATCAATGACTGTGGAGACCTGAGTGATGAACTGTGCTGTAGAGGTAACAATTTCCTTTGTCAGGTGTTTCAAAATAATTTCAGAAGAAATCCACTCACAAATAATTTTTACAGTGATGTAACAGCTAAATTCTCTTTTCCATTAGGTCACTACATTAAACAAATCAGACCATAATTTATACATAGGCATCTGGATTTCTTCAGAGAATGAGAAAATACAATAAGATCACTTAGGAGGCTGTTGAAGATTGATACAAAAAATTAGTCCTGATAGAATGAAAATGTACTTTTACTTGGAAATATAAACAGTAATTAAACAAAGACACTGGTTTTCCAATGAACTACCTTTAAACCAAAGTAAGAGCTCTCAAATTTCTTACTAATGCAAGGTCATCCATGGAACACCTGTGAAGAGTTCCTGCTGCACTGCTTGTTCATAAGCATTCATTCTTTCAGCATCCGCAATTCCGGCTGTAAAAATTAGAAATGAGGAATGGATCTAGCATGACCTAGGAAATGCAGGAAATTTTTTTCAAAATGTGGGTTTCAGGTGCCAAATGCTATTGTGGGTTAAAAATCCCATCTTTATCCCTGCATAATCTTAATTTTGTAGTGTTACAATTATAAGTCAGTTTAATCAGATAGTTGTGGAAACACAGTCACAGTAATTTTAGGAAAAAAACCCCAAAAACTTGTGATTTCATAGTGAACATGTATTTGGATTCCACATGACAAAGATAGTGCTGTTTCAGCTGAATGGGCTAAAAACAATGCTTCTTGAAATCAAAATAAGTATTTCAAATGAGTTTAGTGGTCTTTGGACCATCTTCAGATATCTGGATACTTTTAGAGCACTGTCTTAGTTTCTGTTAAAGAAATAGATTGGCATAAGATTTTAAATTAGCTGAAAAGACCCTGCCATAAATTCAAGCACTGCTTTGCTTTTGATAACATTCAAAG
>VRYO01002778.1:1500406-1512524 GCA_009812075.1 Sialia sialis | reverse complement strand
AAAGGTGCGGCTTATAATCGTGAAATTACTGTACATTCAGTATTTTCCTGTCAGGACTCTTGATTCCTAACTCTGCATTTAGCTTATTCAATCCAAAATCAGGTCATTGGTCTTCGATTTGGAAGGGGGCTGGGATAAGAATCATCAGTTCCTCATTTGAGGTGATCAGTAATGCTGGCAAAACAGGAGATCTTTTAGCTGAGGTTGAATGTGGACATGTTATGGATGACAGTGGTATGGAGTGACACCAAGTCTAGCAGTACAGTACTGCAGTGGTAACAGAGATCCACATTTTTCAAGTCATAACTAAAAGATTTTGAAGTGAGGAAAACCAAGTATTCATTTTGTTTACATGCACAAAGCCTGCTTTTGTAATCTCTTTATGAACAGCCAGGTCCCCTGTAATATGGCTATACATTTGGTTTACATTTTTAAAAACACTCTTATGGTGTGAAGTTGCTGAACCAAATTATCCTGTGATTTACATTTGTAATTCTCTTGTGTTACAGAATGCAGAGACAACAGTTTCCACTGTCGGTCAAATATCTGTATTCCAAATAAGAATGTCTGCAACAAAGACATTGACTGCCTCACAGGAGAGGATGAAGCTGGAGATCTCTGTGCAGGTTTTCTTCTGAAAGATGTTTTTGTTTCTTTCATTCAGCTCAATTTTAACTAGACGCTAAACAATGCATATTACTATTTTATTTATTATGCAAGAATCAGTCTTCCCAATGTTATGTTACGCATAGTAGGAAGAAAAGGTCATATAATTTTCTTTCCTTTCTTTCTGGAAAGGCATGACAAGAAAACTAAAGGAAGGAAGAAACAGATGATGTTTTGGGAAGCTTAAGGCAGATTATGTCTTTTGTTTATGTGTCAAACTGGTATCCCTAAGAAAGTGTAGAGAGGGCAAGCAGGAGCACTTTCCTCACAAATGAGGTATTCAGCTAGTTCGTCACTAGAATAATTCTTGTGTGCTGTTCCCCTCTCTCATTGAAAAGATTATGTTTTGTTTGAAAATTAGAATGTTTTCCTTGCTCTCAAAAGAGACAAAGTCTAAGGCCAAAAAAGTAAAACTACTGTTACATGGTAAATGGTACAGGTAAACTGAATTCTAAATGTAAACATTACTGTCAGTGACATGAGAACAGACACAATGTTCAGCCCCTGTTTCAGGACTGAATTCAGTGGGCACTTTATTTGAATGAAAGCTGACAAACAAGATTGAGGAAGCATTTTAATTATCTCTCATGTTGAATATCTTCCCTTACCCTATTAAAAAAGGCACACAGTACCTCCAACAGCATAATCTAAACTGGGGGGAAAAAACAAATAAAAACCTATTACTTTATGCTGCTTTGGGTTTTAGAAAGTTTCAAAAGGTCGAGGGGGCAGGAGGAGAAATTTTGGTTGTTTCTGGTGAAGGAGAATGGGACATCTCCCCAGAGATCACCAACAAAAAAAGGAACATTTCTCAGGGTTTCCTGGCAGAAGGGCTCCCTAGGGTTGGAGAGCATAGGAGATGTTGTATAGTTATGAACGAGTATCTGCTGGCTGCTGGTCATTTGTAGGCTGAAGCAGTCAAACAGTGCTTACAGGAAAGGAAACAGCAGGCATCAGGCTGGAGAATATTGCTCTCCATGTGAACAGTGTGCCCTTATGCATTTGAAATGTGTTTCATGACCTTGGCACATAAGCATGTATTCAAGTAAATGCTTGCCAATAATTTAAATATTTTGTTATTCTACCACAGGCAAAGAAGAAGGTAGTGATAAGGACAGTATGGATGAAGGTAAGTGTAATTAGCCCGCCAAAATAAACAGCATACCCTTAGGGACTTTCAAGCTACCAGCCAGCTGCTCAGATCTAGAACACTCAGATATTCTGATTTTGTGATTTACTAATATACACTCTTACTGTTTGTATCATCTTTCACTGATTTCAAGAATGCCTTAATAAATCATCCTAGCTGAGGACCTATATCTGCATGTTTTGGGAACTGGTAAACTCTCAGCTGAGGCAAGCTCTCAGCAAATCTAGGGGAACATCCTTAAAATTATTTGCCTGAATGTAAGCAGCATTGGAAAATGGAAAGAGATAATGTGATGCTAATTCCCAAGCAATTTTCAAAGCAAAAACAGATGCAAAATTTTTGGTGTTTGTTTTCCTGCTATTTCAGCTACTGGCATATTCACAGCACTCAAATTTTAATGAGAATGTATACTTGAATTCTGAAGTACATTTATTCTTTTTGTTAAAGAAAGAAAAATGATAAAGACACATCTTCCCCAAGTGCATTGCGGTGTTAAGAATCACACGCTAACACGACGGAAAAGAATCATAGGTGGAGAGATTGCAGGAAAGGTAAAAAAATAACCTGACCAGATATGAGTTCATTCAGCATTGATTTAAATGGGCATTATTTGCCTTCTGTTAAAGTTATGGAAATAATAAAATCAGCTACAATGCTTATGTCGTATTTTGCAGCAGTAGTGGCATTGCACTGAATGCAAGTAAAGAGAAGCACAGTTTATAAATTAAAATATGGAGTTACAAAATGAAGCATTGAAGTACAAGTAGACCATGAAAATTACTCAGAAAAACCTTTAATACTACAGCCAAAAATAACAATTCTGGAAAAATGGAGTTAAAATTTGCATCTCTGAAACAGAATACAGCAAAAACGTACTCAAAGCAGGTCAGATCCTCCATCTGTTTTTTCTGACTACCAGGGGTTTCATGACTGAAAGTCAGAGGGAAGGATGCATTGCACAAAGTCAGAAGATTGAATAAAATTACTGAATTTTCATATATCTATCCTTTATATCTGATGGAGCCCAATTTACAACTTCTGGATAGCAGATCTTTTATTAAAATCAGACATAGTCAAGGAGATTAGGTGATAACAAGAGATGTTTTTCCCTTTATGCACTAAAAGTTGTACAATTGTAATGATTTCTCATTATTTGTGTTTGTCAATTGAATAGGGTGAATTTCCTTGGCAAGTTGCAATTAAAGACACCAGCAAAGAAGGTTCAACAGTGTACTGTGGAGGGGTTTATATTGGTGGCTGTTGGGTTCTGACTGCTGCTCACTGTGTCAGGTAAAAACATACAATTCTGAAATTATTTTCTTTCTGTAAGGCACAAAGATTGATTTGGATATTACTGCCTTTCTCAGCTACCTGTTTGTTAGTTTTTATTTGTCTGTTGAATAGAATCGTTTAGAACACTGACTCACTCACATGAATGATGAGGAAGAGTGATGATGAAGAGTGTTTTGGCAGAGAATGGAAAGATAAAAAGTAACAATGAGTTTGAAGAGACACGGCATACTTCAGTCAGAGAGCAGCAGGCAGGAAAGGTTCATTGTAGCCACTCTGCTTGAAGTTAAATGCAAAGGACCTCTTATCTTCTCCATCTCTACTTTGTGGAAGTCCAGGATCTGTTCCCAGAGAATGTCCCTGGGGTCATATATCCCCCAGAACAAGCCACGAGCAGACATAAGATTTGCCAATCCCATCCATATCTGCTCACTTTTTAATCAGAGCAGCAAAAACACCTGTTTTCTTTTTGTCACGACACTAAACAGAACTGGCTTTGACATAATTTTCAGTATTAGTTGCATGTGTCATCTGCCTTGAATTAGCTACACTTCAGAAAAACCTGGGCATTAAGTCCTGAAAGAAAATATATGTATCTAATGTGGACTTTTATTCTAGAGAAACTTTGATAAAATGCAACAGTTTACAGCTTTAAACTAGTTGAAATGTAAGGCTTGTGTTTATTTCACTGTTTTTTTTCCAGGGCAAATCGAGTCCATCTCTACCTTGTCTGGGTTGGAATGTTGAACACAATAGCATATGACAAAGAGACTGATACTTTCAAAGTAAACCAAGTGATAATTCATGAAAATTACAATGCATCAACTTACGAAAATGACATTGCTCTGCTGGAGCTGAAAGGTTCTGGGCACGGAGAATGCTCCCTGGAAGACAACAGCATACCTGCCTGTGTGCCCTGGTCAGAGTATATGTTTAAGACTGGTGACAGATGCAAGGTTTCTGGATGGGGACTAGAGAAAGGTATTTGCTATAGTGCTTGCTTCAGTAATGTATTATTTGTATAACTCATTTTCTAATTGTGGTGAGTTTTCATTTTGAAAAGGCTGAAGAACAGTGAACAAAGCATTCAGAAGAGGCTGAGTACAGAAAATGTAGGCTGTGGTTTGGCACTCAGGGTTCTCTTTTCTGTAGTGCTTCCTCTGCTTATGTGATGCATAATATTAAATTGTAGATTGATATGGAGGACACACCTGGATGAAAACTACCCTGAAAGTAAGAAATGTTCCTTTTGTCCACCTAATAATTCTGTCAGCGGTGGAGACCAGTTAACATGTAACAGATGTTGTTTGGTAGCTCACAGGGGCCCATAGTCACCGCCTGTCCTCTGTCCCCTTCCCAAAAGGATCTGAGCTGCAGCTGGCAGTCATGAAACTCAGCACATCCTGTCTCTGCCAATGTTTGGGTTCAGCCCAGAGAAGCTTGCACAGAGACAGCTAAGCCAAATATACAGTAATTTCACTACTATAAGGCGCACCTTTCTGACTAAAATTTTGATTGAAACCCAGAAGTGTGCCTTATAATCCGGTGTGCCTTATATATGGACAAAATTTGCCAGCCTGGAAGTGTGAGCCACGGCAGCCCCGAGCCGAACCAAGCCCGCAGCAGCCCTGAGCCGAGCCCACGTTTAAAGGCTATGCCAATCCCTGAACAATGTTTGCAAATTGAGCACCTGTCAGTAAACCCCGCAATCGTGCAATTCCTTTACTAATTCGTTACTTTGTTGTGCGCGGATCCTCACTGGGGGTGGGGGGGAAAGTGCGCCTTTATAGTCCAGTGCGCCTTATATATGGACAAAGTACGGAAATTTCCCAGTAACCCAGAAGTGCGCCTTATAATTGGTGCGCCTTATGGTTGTAAAATTACTGTAATCATGCTTTCAAAGATTTAGGAAGCATTTATTTTGTGTCACATTGTTACAGCCTGGCATTGGAGCTACCATACACTGGTTGTGAGGTTTCTCCTCTCCATACTCAGCAGCATCCATCCAGCAAATGCAAAGTTGGGAATTGCTAGCAAACAGAGAACAAAACAGAGCATCTCTTTAGACTTGTGAATACATAGCTCACCTGTATATCTTCAGTAACTGCTCCATAAAGATAGAGCAGAGTTGGAAAAAAGGTAATAAGGATGAATCACAGCCACATCTCCAGTTCACAAAGAACATTTCCATGTGCCTGGAAACCTTGATATGGAAAACACAGGAAAGAAACCCTTAGGAATACAAGGAAATGGAAAGGGTAAAAATGTAACAAAAAGAAAGTACTGTCATTTACACTGCAATTAAACCACACTGCTTTTATTTTGAAATATATGGCCAACGCACTGTAATTCATATGGGGTAAATATTAGTGGCAGTTTAAGGTTTCTAGTTTATAATACTTAGGATAATATTCTGTAAATAAGTAAATAACTAAGTTTCACATTATTATATTCAATGTGTCTAATTTGTACTTGACATTTTAAATTGTGATTTTTTTTTTCCAGGTTACACAAAACAATTTATCCTCAAGTGGGGAAATGTTAATTTATTTCACAATTGTTCTGAATTGTATCCAGGACGATTTTTTAAAAAAATGGCATGTGCAGGTAAGCGTCAATTTTCTTACTATGATTTCTCTACCATCAAGCTCTCAGTTTAGGCCAGACATACTGGCTGGGAATCTTCTAGACTTAAGAATGATAATAAATGAACTACCACAGTATCGCTGTTGGCTAAGTGCCAGCCACTGGAGCCTGTGGCATCCATCATTATATACCATTTGTGAACAGTGTTCAGATGACAGCATGGCAAGTTTCTACCATGATTTGGGTAATTTTTTGCATGTAATTTGAGTTATGTTTTCTAAATACACAAGCACTTTACAGCCTACTCAACCTCCTACCCTTGCTATATTTGATTTTGATTCAGCAACATATTTAAGCAAATGCCTGTCCTAGAACACACAGCCCTGTTGACTAGGGTATAACAATTCATCTGCTTGGACATTTGTGTCTACCACACTGGATGCCAGGAAAATACAATTAACTTTTCAAACTTAGTCTGTCCAGGAAGCTGGTAGTCAAGCCTAGTATTAAAATGAGGATTTTGGATATACAGTAATTTCACACTGATAAGCCACACCTATTCCACTGAAGAATCGAGCCGATCCAAAAAGTGGGGCTAATCACCTGGTGCGGCTTATTTATGGACAAATTCCAGCAAAATGCCAACCCAGAAGTGTGAGCTGGCCAGGCGGGGAGCTGCTGCGGAGCCGTGGCCGGGTAAGCGGTGAACCAGAGCCACTGGCGAGCGGGTGGCAAGCCACCGCCGCTGCTGAGCAGGTGGGGAGCCATGGCAGCCAGCATTGGGGGCGGGAGTGCTGGGGCCCGCAGCACAGGGAGGGCGCCTGGGGCTGCGTTTAAAGGCTTCGCCGGTCTGTGAAAACTGTTTGCAAATTGAGCACCTGACAGCAAACCCCGCGATTGAGCGATTCTGTTACTAACTCGTTACTTTGTTGCACATGGATCCTTGCTTTTTTTTTAAAAAAAAAGTGTGGCTTATCACTCGGTGCGGCTTATTTATGGACAAAATTCCATGGTCTTCCCAGCTACCCGGAAGTGCGGCTAATAACCAGGTGCGGCTTATGAGTGTGAAATTACTGTACATTTTTTGCTTCTCAAGTGACAAAAAGTGTTGCCAAATATGACTAAAAGCACAATGAGTATCCAGTTTACAAGGCAGATGGTTTCAACTGTGTGTTAAATCGAAACGGAAAGGCAATCTTCAAACAAACTGCTCAGCAAGAAAATTAAAACCAGATATAAAAGCAAAATCATTTGTGATGAATTGAGGATGTCATCTGTAAGATACTGGGTTTATTTAGTGCACTGGTCTGTAACTTATCTCCCCTTTTCTTCAGTATATTTCAAGTGATCGTACCTTACCATGAGGGGCCAGTGACAATACCACGAGACACATTCAGAAAGGGCATATCTGGGGTTAACATCCCCTCCCCGATGCAAATAAAAACTTTAAAATTAAGGGCTGGTATTCACAGGTGTTAGTAATACATACAAGTATTAATTAAACTGATTAAAGGCAATAAAATCTTGTTTCACAGGATTAGTAATCCTAACTCTGAAGAGTTCACATAACTCTTTCTCAGTAATGTACAGATTCAAGAAAGAGGTTACATTTAAAAGCTTGGAGACTTGTGCTTTATATGGGCTCCTTCATACTAGGACAGTCAGCCAAACAGAAAAGTGTATTAAGGGTGTTAAAATTAATTAATTTTTACTGAGTATATAGGAAAAAAACATAAATCATATTCTCTGTAGCAGCATTTCTGTTTGTATCACATCCAACTTGATTAATTTTTTTCACAAACACTGTATTTGCTGACCTGCAAATGAGTTGGTTTGTGAACACTGAAGCATAAAGGGCACTGGATCCTGCACACCTGTGCCTCAGGGCTGCTACCTGGTGTTGCTAAAGGTCCTCACTGAGACCAACCATGCAGTGGGGGCACTTAGAGACAGTTGCTTTCCCTCCCATCCCAGGATTCATGTGCTGCCTTCTTGTACTGCCCACAAAACTTGATGATGGATTACTGGGTAGAGAGGACACCAAAGGCAGACACGGAGGTGTACGCACATTATGGTATCTTCATGTTCAAAGGAATCCATCTACAAATCTTTATACCTTGTTCTATTTTTATGGGCTACTTATTATAGTAGGGAATGTGGCTGAATTCTTTGCTATTGCACTGATGAAAAAGCAAATGAGAATTTGGGCCAGCCACAAGTATGAAGAGAGGCCCTGCACTTGAAATGAGAAGTAACAGACTTGAAGAGGTTCAGAATCTTCTTTTCTGGTGACCATTAGGCAAATACCTGTCGGAAAGCGACAAAGACCTGAAAAATCTCCTAAGCTCCACCTCATGTGCCAGCTTGTACCTTAACCTACTTTTGCTTTTTATTTCCTCTTCAGGTACTTATGATGGCTCAACAGACAGTTGTAAAGGTGATTCAGGAGGCCCCCTGGTCTGCTTTGATGCAGAAAACGTGGCCTATGTCTGGGGTATTGTGAGCTGGGGTGAGAACTGTGGGGAGGCTGGTCACCCTGGTGTGTACACACAGGTTGCCAGCTATTATGACTGGATTAGCCACCATGTGACAAGGGGTCTCATTTCACGGTACAATATCTGAAGCTCAGAAAGTTAAATGCTTCTTTCATATTACCTATGCAAAAATAGTCCTTTTCCACAATCAGCTGTCACGTAACTTAGCAACAATCAGTACAAATCTTCAAGGAATGTATTTTAAAAAAGCTTAAATAATACCACATTTATGCAGAGCATGTGAGAAGAGAATTTTACTCACTAGGCACAAGTCCACTACAAAGGTCTCTAATAAAAGCAGATATCAAAATTTTTTTTCTTGTAATCTTGGGGATTTTTCCACTTTTCACATTGCATTTTCATTGCCATTGTTTATTCAGCTGAAAGAGATAATAATACTGGGAGCAGTGGTTGGAAAATGATTGCACTGACAACATTTGAACTTCACAGAAAGGACTGCAGCCAGCCGGTTTTAGGGAACTTACATCAGCACAAGGTCTAAATCACCAGAAACCCACAGCCGGCTGCCTGGCTTGGCACTTGATTCCTTAGGCCTATTGTAGAAGTAAACTCCAGACCATCTATTGCTCAACAGATCGGCTATGACCATGAGATTTGTTGTAATGCAACAATTACAGTAATTTCACGACTATAAGGTGCACCGGATTATAAGGCACACTTCCAGGATTTGATCAAAATTTAGACTTTAAGGTGCACCTTATAGTTGTGAAGTTACTTTACTCAAATAATAAATCTGCTGGATAGTTTTTGCAGGTACAAACTCAGACAATTCATATCTAGTTAATATACATCGTTTGATCATCTAGCCTGGGACAATTTTTGTAGCTCTTAAGTTTCATTAATTCAACATCAGCTGGTCACAAACAACAAAGGAATTTTTAAAATTAAATCTTTATCTTAAATCAAAAGCATCTTTACATCTTAAGATCTCTGTGTATGTATATATATATATATCAGGTATCCTACAAACTCCCAACACCAAGTTGAGTTTTACTTTACATACTATCACATGCTGTATGTGCATATGTATTCTTATAGACATATATTTTATACAGCAATACAAATATATAAAAAGACAATCCCTTATACACATAAATTTAGTTCTACAAAATCAAGTAGTAGATACAAAGTTCTTGCTGTCATAAAGAAAACAGTGTATACATAATACCTTCACATTCAGCAAGAGCTTTTCACAAGGAATATACACAAATTCTTTTCGAAGCAGTAGAATTTGTTGTGCATTGGTATCCTCAACACAAAACTCACACATTCCAGCCAGTTGTATGAAAATGATCAATAGCTTTAGAACATTTTCACTGTATTCTAATGACAAACACTTTTAATATCTATTTTATTTTATTCCTCTAATTAATTATCTTGCTGAATAAATGGCATATGTTCACACAACAGAGTTGTGCTATTTCTTCTATAATTCGCCACAGTCAGACAACAATTTTTACATTTTCATTGACTTTTCTTCATCTTCCAGGCTTGTAAAAACCCCACATCAGCGTGACTTCGTCATGTAAAGATACCATCAATCACCAAGATAATTAAAGAAAGAGTATTAATTCCTTCTCCTACAAAGACATACACACAACGAGGTTTGCTATCAGGAAAGCATTTAAGTGTATTCCTACACAGAAATTATTTTGCTGACTCAGAAATCCTAAATAGGAAAAAGCTGGACAGCTGTACAAACAGCTCCCTCTTTTGTTTAACTTACTTAATTTTTCTGTAAAGAACTTTTCCCAATAATTTTTTTAGTCAAGTACGCATAATATTAAATGCTGAAACTGCAAATTGAAACAAAAACAACAAAAACAAACAAACAAAAACCCCCAAAATAAAACACCCCCACAACAACAACAACAAACAAAACAACAAAACAATAGAATGTGTGTCTTTATGGTTTGTCTGTTCTGAAAGTCTCTTGCTTCTCTTTCCATTTCCGGTTCTCGTTTACAGTTAACTTTTGCTTTGAAGCCAAATATTACTATTTTCTGAGGGAATTCCACACAAAATCAATTAAGAGTTTTCATTACAAAAATTAAAACAATTTTCAGTTCATCTGTGAAGCATCTAGCATTCAGATTTTTAATTTATTATTTTTTTTTAATTCTGAAAACCAAACCCGGTGCTTAAGTTGCTTAAGCAAGTTCGTTTTGGTCTGATTTTTCTTTTGAACAAATCAAGGCTGGACTTTCACCAGATTAACAGATACACTTTCATTTTGCTCCGCTTTACAATCTCGCCGTGCACTTTTGACGATGCCAAAAGAACCACTCATGTCAAACATGACCGGGTCATTTTCCTTCCCATCCAACATCTCCACAAAAGCCGGTACCTCCGGGCCTGCTCGGCCAGCGCCGAGGTGCCAGGGCAGGTCGCTGATCGCTGCCCCGCTTTGGAAGGCCGCGCACGGCACAGGGGACACGGCACAGGAGACATGGCGCGGGTCACACGGCAGAAGGGACAGGGCACAGGGGACAGGGCACAGGGGTCAGGACAGAGGTGACACAGCACAGAGGACACGGAGTGCTCCGCGGCGCTGCCATGGGGCGGGCGGCCGGGGACGCTCCTCCCCGCGGCCGGGCGCCCGGGCGGGGCCTGGGCACCATGGCGGCTGCGGCAGTGGCGGCCGCGGGCCGGGCTGCGCGGGCGCCTGAGAAGGCGGCGGCTTAGCGGGCTCGGTATGGCCCCGGCCCGGCTGCCCCCGCTGCTGCTGCTGCTGCTGCTGGTCGCAGCCTGCGCCTGGCGGCCGGCTCGGGGCCAGGAGGCGCCGCAGACCCCGGACTGGAGGATGACGCTGAAGACGATCCGCAATGGCGTGCACAAGATCGACACGTACCTGAACGCGGCCCTCGACCTGCTGGGCGGCGAGGATGGGCTCTGCCAGTACAAGTGCAGCGACGGTGAGCGGGGCTGGCGGCGCGACCCTTGTCCCGGGCAGGGCGACCGCGGCCCAGCGCCGCTCCCGGGCAAACCTCGCCGGCGGGTTCTTAGCGGCGTACACACCCATAAATACGTGTATGAACCTGGGCGAGCAAGCTCTTGCACGTGTATGTGTGTTTAAATAAGTGTACAACGTGTACAGGGCAGGTATACACGTAAGGAGTTCTCGTAATGCGACTTTCAAATAGCTCATTTTAAACCTCTCCTAGACGTTTTCCTTGGAGAAGGGCTTACTAGTGTCAGGCATGTAGCTGATGTGTACAGGGAAAAATCCTGGAGTGGGAAGAATTGCTCCCTCCCGTCTGCTTATTTTCAAGCACTCCTGAGCATTTCGGTTTGGGACAGGAAAGCTTTGATGTGAGCTAGGAATTTGTTGTTTCGAAGTCGCACTTGAGTAACAGGTTTTAATGGCAGCCGCGTTTGCCGGTGGAAGGAATGCATCCTGCTATTCGTAAATCCTGCTGCTACCAGCAGAGGACATCTGTGCTCCTTTCTTCCCTGCGTTTCAGCTGCCTGGTTTACCTGAACAATAACTGAGGCAGCTCAAGTGGGCATGACCTGATAGATGATGATGGGTTTTATTATTATCATAATCATCATTATTACTATATATTTAGACTATTAGTATTAGGATGACCCTGCTTGAGCCGGGACCAGATGACTCAGGGTGGTGCCTTCCAGCCTGACCCATTCGGTGATCACCTCCCCTGCCGTGCCCATCCCAGGTGCCCAGCAGGCAGTGTTCCAGAAATGGGATTTCTTTCCAGGCTTTTCACTGGCGCTTCAAGAGCACCCCAAAATGGGAGGCTCACACAGCCTGGCGTGGTGGAATCGCATCACCCCAGTTTACTGTGCTGGATTATTTGTTAAGTCAGGAAATGAGTCTGGTGGTGACACCCTGGCTGGCTCCACAAGA
>VRYO01002778.1:1462098-1489969 GCA_009812075.1 Sialia sialis | reverse complement strand
TGGGAAAAGCTAGTATAGTATGTGCAAAGTAGTTTGTAAAATACATGTACATGTGATCTTCTTATGGTTGCAGGCCATGTCCAGCTCGATAGCAGACCTATATCACCCACCCCAGGTACAGTGTCATATACAGTTCGCATAATGTGGTAGTTAGTTTCTACCAGTAGTAGTAGCGATTTAGCAGCCCACTGAAATGCTTAAGTGAGGAGAGGAGACACAGATTGTGGCCTAACCATCTATAAGTCTGTCGTTCTGTATACTCCCCAGATGTGCATGTTCCTTGTTGTTCTCACATTGTTACTTTTATATCCATTCTGTATTGGAGGTACTTGAAATCTGTATAGTTGAGCAGAAGAAAAGATTTAAATCTTGCTTCTTCTCAGTTGTCAATAGCTGTTACACTATCTACTGTGACTCATGTGCTGCATCCAACCTCAGAGAATGCTCAACTTTGCATTAGCAGCATTACTGAAAGAAAAGAAACACCAGTGTATTTTTAAGTTACGTAAAATTGTAACTATTGAGTTAGAGGCTCTTTTAAAAAATACACCCAGCTAGTTAGTTATATAAAATCACAATCTCTGAATATGTTTATATAGGTACAGATAGACAGATAGAAAATCCGTACGTCTTGACCACCTGAAATTCAGACTGTTGCAGTCAGAACTTCCAGAACAGCCTCCAAAGGCTGTGGGTGCAAACACTAATGAGGCTGTTTACCTGCATGCCTACTTACCTGATGTGTGAATGAGCTTTTGGTTCACATTAACAGCTACACTTTAAGGCTAGATGCATAAGTTCAAATTGGTTTTGTTTGTTTTTAATGAATGATTTTGTGGCTAAATAACTTTTTGATTTCTCTAACAGATGGAAATGAGAACATCACAGAAGTAGATGCATTGGATATAAGGTAAAGTTCTGGTGGCAGTGACAGAGATGTCCCAAGGGACTGAGGTCAGTGCAGAGTTTTCTGGGTTTTTTTAAGAATTTAACAGAATTATTTGATTCAACTCCACCCACTTACAAAACGTGTTTCTAGTTTTGGCTACAGCAGATGCAGATGTGAAGGCATGTGGAAGGGACTGTGAGGAGTGTTCTCTTTTTATTGTAGGCAATGTGCAGAGACCATCACAGTCTAAGGAGCCACTGGACAGACTAAGTGATAGATTGTAGCACAGGAACGTATTCCTCTGGGAGGAGGGGAAATGGACTACAGAACAGTGATTCCATGAAAGCCCTGAAAACTGTAAACTACCTGCCTAGTAACTTTGCCTCTTCCATATAGCTGACCATCCTTTAATGGTCATTCACAGGATCCGTCGACCAAACTGTCCAAATTCCCTACTAGCCATGCACCTAGCCAAATCCTAAGGAAGAGAAATTGCCAAAATCTGAAAAATATCTGGTACTGGTACAAGTGAAATTGTTCATAATCACAAGGCTTAAATTTATATCTTTACATTTTATCATGTTTGGTACTCAGACTCAGAAAAATGTGAAAAAGCACCCAGCTTCTCTTGTTGATTATCCAGCCAACATAATAAAACATTGTAGAACCTCCCTGACTTCAAACAGTCAGCCTAAGTTCCTGTTCTCTCGCTGCATTCTTATGTAGATGTTACAAAAAGGTGTTTCATTAAGGGGATGCTCATAACAAAGTGGAGAAGCAGAGGTAGTCTGCAGATAACAATGGTGATTTTGTTGTGAAACAAAAGCATTTGCCGATGAAGCTCTGATTTGAACATCTGCAGGCAAATATTCTAAGCAACTTTCTCCTGTAATTGCACAAATCTAAATATTCCATAGCATGAAAGAAAGTATTAACATGGCAAAAATGAGAACTCTGACCAGAGCCAGTCCTAAGGCAGCATGACCTGGACTTTCATTCTGTGTGCCTTGAACTCTGGACCCATCTGTTGCCAGCGCTGTTGCCAGAAGTGTTTCAGTTTCTGTTTTCTGCACCAATAACTAGAAAAGCAGAAAGCTTTTTCCTTTTAATTACAGCCATGTCAGCACTTAAAATCTTTTGGGTCCAAGTGTTGCCATGACTGTGGGTCCACAGTCAAGTCCAGAGTGTGCTGTCACACATCCTATGCTCATAAACTAACAAAACTGTGGAATGCTACTCCCAAACACATAGGTATTCTATGTGTTTGCTGCCATGATAAAGTCCTCTACTTAGAAACTGGGTAGGTCATTTATTCTGTCCTTAAGAGGACCTCTGTCCTTCCACTTTAGGATTCTGTGGTTGCTAAAACCTTAGATGAACCATTGTATTGTCATAGCTTTCATTTCATTAGGGTAAATAATAAACACTTGTTCTTCTTTTGCAAGATACACTACATTTAGCACCTCATCCCCAGTTTATAGTCTATTTATTTGAATGCAGCATTTGATTTACTTAGAAGAACTTGAAGCAAATCACAGACAGCTACAGTTCCAAATAAGTATATGTGTACTATCTAATTGTGTTAAAATTTAGCTAAACACATAACACGGAGAATTGGAGCTATGTCTGAAATGCACCATTATGTGCCTTAACTAACGAAACAGCATCATTTACTAAAAATGCTTTCCATCTGTGGCAGCAGACAATCACGTGATCCTGCAGTGGAATACAAAATGAATCATCAAAGAAGAGGAGTGGCATTAATCTTCAATCACGAGCATTTTTTTTGGCATTTAAAGCTGAAGGACAGATGTGGGACTATGGCAGACAGAAACAATCTGAAACACTGGTAAGAAACTTGGTTGTTCTACTAACCCTTAAAAAAAATCTAAACTTTAGAAGTCGTGGTCAAATTGAGGAGTTACCTAAATCTTGTGTTTAAGTAGTGACCAGAAGATTTTGCAGACATAACACCTATGCACTTGGGTGAAGAAAGCTGCAATTAAAACATTTCAAGGCACATTTTTTTTTAGCTTACAGAAACTGCTGGCACAAGTCCTGCAAGTTCAGTGAGTCCAGAACTACCTTTGGACAAACTGTTTGAAGTAACTTGAGGTGTTAGACCTGTACTTGACACCAGTTTGAATTCAAAATCAACTTTAGTAGTTTTGTTCATAAATAATGCATAAGAAAATTAATTCCCCCACAGGGAAAGAAACTGAGTTGGTAGTAATTGGTGTATAATTTGAGCAAGATTTTTACTAATACTGATCTCTTCTAACAATAGTTTGACAGACCTTGGGTTTGAAGTCAGAGTTTTTGATGATCTGAAAGCGGAAGATGTGCAGCAGAAAATTTATGAAGGTAATTTATGAAGAGACTGTGTATTGGTTATGTCTAAATTATTGCAGCAGAATTCCCAGATAGCTTTTCTTCCAATCTCTCTGTTCATCTAACTCAAAATCAGTTTTTGTGCACAAGGAATTTAAAATTAGAAGGACTTAAAGGTTAGACTGAATATTATTTTATTGCAATGTAAGTGAAGGTTCGGTGGAGAGAACTACTTAAGTCACTAAAAGCTAACAGACAGTACATGAAGTTGGGAGAAGATAATTGCATTCTTCTTTTTATGGTTAGTGGCCCTTCAGCCAGATTGAATCAATGCACCTTGAAATCCCTACAGTGTGACTCTACCTGAAAATAGCATCCATTTGAAAAAGGACTGATTGGGGATTAAATTATATGATACAAATCTACAATGTTTCTTAGACCTGAATATGACTATTTTGTCATTTAAACACCACTTGACTATTCCAGCCTCTATGGATGACCACAGCAATGCTGACTGCTTTGTATGTGTGTTCCTGAGTCACGGTGAGGATGATCACATTTATGCATATGATGGCAAAATCAAAATTCAGGCAATCACAGACATGTTCAGAGGAGACAAGTGCCAGAGTTTGGTAGGAAAACCAAAGATATTTATCATTCAGGTAAGATGTCTCTTTCTGAATTCAGTGGACTTAACATGGACTTGTGTCTTCCTGCAATACAGATGTCCGTTTTTCTGATGCAGTTTTTCCACAAGGCATTTCAGACAAGGAATCTTCTCTTTTTATTAGAAAAACTAATGTATACTATGGTAATACTATTATTACAACTGTATTTAGTAAGTAGTTCTATGAAAAGAAACTGAAATTAAGCCTGTGCCAGATCGACTGCCAGTGAGTGAGTATTTAATAGCACAGAAGGCAGTACCATGGTTGAGAGTTGTGTGCAGCCTCAGCTCAGTTGCTATTGGTCACGCTTCACTGCCCTAGGCTAAGCTGATAAGCTATCAAACCTTTGTATCTTCACTGCTTCCTTCCAGGCAAGTCCCTTTACTTGATCCTCAGTGAAGCTGGGTTTTGTGTTTGGGTTTTTTGTCTGTTTGTTTTGTTTTCTTTTCTTTGTGGGACTTTTTGGTTGGTTGGTTTTTGTGGTGGTGGTGATTTTCATTTGTCTCCGTTGTTGGTTGTTTTTTTGTCTATGACCTACAGAGATCTCTACTTGGCATCTCTGTAGAATCTAAAGAATCAAATTGAGGCTTCATTGTCTCAGGAATACTGTTTGTGCTAAGTGGTCAGATAAAGACCATATGTAACCTCCTGTTTCTTTCCTTGGTTCACAGGAGAATGAAAATTGGGAGGTACCTCAGGAGGTCTCTGGACCAGCCTCCTGTTCAAAGCAGAGTCATGGGGTCAAACCAGGCCATGCAGGGCTTTTTCCCATCTTTATCCAGATTACAATTAGCAAACTCATATATGAACCTCACCTTCAGCAGATTGTAATTGTAGTAATTTATTCTTTTTTCTGCAAATGAAAGCTTCCTTAGGCACAGCGTTGCTGCACAAGCAGCATATTAATTCACCTTTCATTAGGACTTATTCAGATTTTCCTAACATGGTGCCAAAGATGGAAAAAAATACTTTTGTATTTCAATTTTAAGTTTGAAGTAATACTTGGAAACATTTATAAAATACACTCATCAAAAAGCAAATTAACTTCGTTCATCAGCTGAGTTCTTTTCCAGCACAATTGGCTGGAAATCACTTACTTCTGAAAATCAGAAGAAACATCAGGATGAAACTTCATTATCACTGTAAAGAAGATTCTTTGTGTTTTCTTTTTTCAGTGGTAGTTCTGAAGTAATGCTCCTTTGTGTCTTTTGAGTGTATTCTCACCTTGTTATCCTCCATGTGTAGCCTTTCTGCATCACTGACAATACTGGGATCACTACTGACTTCTCACAAAAAGCCCTCCCTCAGCAAACTCATGTGAGATTGCACTAAGAGCAGAAGTGTAGCATCATGTAATAATGGCTGTGCTTCAGACCAGTAATTAACACCGCCTTGCCAGCAAGCAAGGCAGTTATTGCTCTCTACTCGGCACTGGTGAGGCTGCATCTGAAGTGTTGTGTCCAGTCATTAATTCTTCAGTTCAAGAAAAAAATATAGACTTACTGGACTGAGTCCTGAAAAGGGCCACAAAGATGATTAAGGGACTCTGGAGCACGTTTGATATGAGGAAGAGGCTGAGAGAGCTGGACTGTTCAGCTTGGAGGAGATGGCTCGGGGGAATCTTACCAATGTTCTGAACGCCTGGTGGGAGGGAATAAGAGGGAGACAGGTTCTTTCCAGTGGTACCCAAGGGACAGGTTAAGAGGCAGCTGGAACAAACTAAAACACACAAAATTTCATCTCAACACAAGGAAACCTTTTTTTTTTTAATGTGAGGTTGGTCAAATACTGGAAGAGGTCGCCGATACAGATTGTGGAGTCTCCACATCAAGATCCTCAAAAGCTGAGTGGACATAGTCCTGGACAACATGCTGTAGCTAACACTGCTTCAGTCAGGGGGTTGGAGTAGATATCTCAAGAAATCTCCTTCAGTGTAAATGATTCTGAGATCATCTTTGGGCTTTCCATGGACTTTGTCCCCCACTTTTTAAGTGATAGAGAAGTAAATGGTCTTTCTGAAGGCAGAGTCATGGTAATGTAGCGCACCTAGCTGAACAGAAGTGCCTCTGGTTAGTGCCAGAATTATCTATTAACAGTGAGCTCGGGGGCAGGGATGCAAGCATAACAACACTTGTCACCAACAGGCCTGTCGAGGTGATAAACATGATGATGCAGTCATTGCTCACGATTCAACAGACAGCAGCAGTGAATCCCTTGTCAGTAAGACCGAAGTGGATGCAGCTGGTGTCTATACTCTGCCTGCTGGTGCAGACTTTATCATGTGCTACTCTGTGGTGCAAGGTGAGTTCTAATGTTTTACATCCAGTGTCTGACACTTCACTGAAACAACCCTGAACACTTCATTTTGCAGTCCAAAAACTGAGAACAGCTCCAGGTCATCTGATTTACATGTCTGATAAGTAGCATCTTGTCTGGGAAAAAATGTTATGTGCTAAAGAAAAAGTAAATTATCAAGGTGCATTAAATTTGCCAAACAAAAGCACTGTCATCAGTCTTGCAGCTGAGCTACCTCCTGACAGCAAACATCTATCTTTTTTCCAGGATTCTGATGGCTTTTAAATTTCCCTGCACTACATGGCAGTTCTCCCCAGTCCCCCCATGTGTTATCCTCAGTCCCATCTGCTCTGTTATAAAGTGGAGATGCAGTCCTTTAAGCTACTAATTCCTGAATCATTTTCCTCTTAGCTGAGCACTACATGCGGCATCAAAGCCATTTACCATCTACAATTTGCAGTAAAATTACATAATTGGCAAAGTAAGATTTACATCCACTAGTAATTCTTTATAGATGGTAGCTAGCAAACAGTGACTCTCACAAGTATTTTTCCAAGAGGTTATCACTACTTACATTTGGGTGTAATTTTATGTTCTTTTTCTACACTAGGCTACTATTCTCATCGTGACATTGTAAATGGCTCCTGGTACATCCAAGATTTGTGTGAGACCCTTAGGAAGCATGGATCTTCCTTGGAGTTCACAGAACTTCTTACTGTTGTTAACAAGAAAGTATCGTATCGCAAAGTGTATGTGTTCAACAGCACTAATGCTGAACAGAAAAAACAGATGTCTTGTTTTACCTCAATGTTAACTAAAAAATTGTATTTTCATCCAAAATCTAAGGAGATTATTTAGCAATGATGACCAGTACTATTACTTGCTGCAGAAGTAAAGAATACCACCTTAGTTGAGGAGAGCTAATATTCTACAAGATTGTCTTCAAAATCATTGGGCTCGAACATTACAGTTTGTATGCCTAATAGTTTCTAAAATGTTAAAGCAGTTTTAAAGCTAGAATTAAACCAGGAAATTAATCTCAGGTAATTTGGGAAAACTTGACTGGTGCCAAACTATTAGAAGGTGCTCAGATTTTGTTGAGATTGATGCTCCAGACTATTTTTTCTTAAAAGCTTCTTGCTTGATTGCCATCTAACTGTGGCACATTTTACTACTTCCAAAACATTTCTAATGTTCCATTAGATTGACTTGTCTTGCTCCCAAAAGCACAGTTTACAGGGAATATAGTGTGCAGGGCATCTTTTAAAATGTGTGGACAGCAGAATCCACAACTTTAGTAGCTTTATTGGGCTTTCTGGATATATATTTACATTTTCTTGCAACACTAAAAAGGAACTTAATTCCTTGACTGCAATTGTAGCATTAATATAGGATTAATCAAATAGGGTTGATTAATAAAGGGTTTCCTTTTGCTTGAATGCAGTTTATGCTTGGGGCACAATTACAGCTTGCTGGTGCTTTGCATCCTCAGGAGAAAAACAGCAGTAGTGAGATGAGACCATGTACAGCTTTCTCAGGGTGAGCTTGCCTTGTCCACATCTCTAAAGCTAAAGATACTTGACATCTCTAGGCAGCTCTACAAAATATAACATATGCAAACCTCCATACTTCAGGCCTTTGAGTTGGATAAGGCCCCCTCTTGGCCTTGGAGAAGATCAGCCATACCTCTGTCATTGTGTACGTAAAATTGATGGTGCATGGTCACTACAGGACTGTTACTGCTGCAGCATCAGTAATTGCAGTGGTGCTGACTTGAAGCAAATACTTATTTTCTTTGTTTTTTGGTTGTATTTTTTTTTAACATTATTAGTTGTTTCTCTGAGGGACAACAGAGAACTCAAACTGAGCAAAGTGTCTTAATCCACTTTACTGGAGGAAAAAAAATTGGTTTACTGTCTCCGCTTTAGTTAAGTCTTTCCATATACTATGTTCTGAGTCATAAATGTTGTATCTTACTATACCTACTTTTAAACTTTGTATAAATCATGTATGTTTTAATGTGTTGATAAATTCTTTCAATAAAATGCAACAGTAAAACATAAATGATTTTGTAGAAAGTTTGAGATACTTTACTTTTCCAGCACTATTTACTAAGAAAGCTTAATTGTCATACTAATCTAAATTTACCTGTGGTATTATGAAGAGTCAATGCACAGACCAGGGAAAAGCAAGCAGTAATTGCGGGGAAAAAATCCTTACTACTCCATGCAGAAGTTAATTATCCTATGAGCTGACACAGTCCTTTCCTTTTCCCCAATATTCCTGGCTAGCTAATTAGGGATGGGAAGGCCCTGTGTCGTGAATAAGCACAAAGAGGGGCTCCTTCCTTCCTGGCTTAGTTCCAAGGTTTATTCTTGAAAGCAGGATGCACAAGGGAAGAGAGCGGGCGAGCACATGGTACACAGGTTATATAGCCCTACAGGGGAAAGTGGGGGGTCAAGGGGTCAGCTAATAGGATCTTCTTCCTGTTGGTCACATCCTCTGGTCAATGAAAACAAACATATGTTGGTCAGTGAAATGCAACAATGAGCTACTGCTGTTTTATAGTAAATGGTACTAAAAAGGCTATCCTTGTTTGTTCTGTCATTTTACCAGCAGTAAGAATGCCTCCATTGTACTAATGAGATTTGACAAATATTTTGAAGAACTTTGCTTCAGCAGTTTCTTCACAGGGTTAAAAAAATAAAAACAAGCAAAACAAACCATCAAGCAACCAAATAATTTTTAAAGCAATTTATTACAACTTTTAAAACTTTAGTGGTCAAAAATACCCAGGTACTATGGAGTAACTAAATGTCCATATCAGTTTTGAAAAGGCATCTCCAGTATACACAAAACCAAAGTCAGTCCTTGTCATTGATTTCCTGGATGGGAAGCCTCAGGTGCAGAGGTTGGCGCAGACGCCTTAGGGATTCTTCTGCCTGCCAATGAAAGAGAAAGAGAGAGGTCATCCTTCTGTAGCCTCTGTTCTCTCCTCTTTCACACATGCATTGTATTTCTTTTCTTAGAAGGCACTGGTCTTAGGCAAGTAATTAAATCAAATGGAGAATACTGAACACTGACAGACCTGCTCAAGTCATGCAGTCTCCAAAGAGAAGAATGAACCCTGCCCATCAATTCACTCACTTACAACCCAAAGTATTATTCTTCTGAAATGACAGGCCACTGAAAAAGCATCAAACTCTTAACATTATGGCACATGAAATTACACCCTGAACTATTGGTTTTGAGCTAAAATTAGAGGTAGTTTCCATTTTCTTTTATGAGACATTGAACACAGGACTGTCAAGTTGGGATGGAGGAATAATAACTGAGGAAGAGATCTGCTACAATTATTTAATGAAGGCCACCAAATTTCTCCTCGGTGTACATAACACCTTTTCCATCCAATCACCCATATTCTGTAAATCTAAGTATTTTATCTTATTTTTTATTCTTAAGGAATAAGGTTATGATGTCAAATGCTGAATGCTACAAGGCAATCTCCTTCCAAGAAAGGGAGGAGATTGGTTTACCACAGCAATGCAGCAAACATACTGTGCCCAAAATAAATGCAGCTGTTAACTGTTAACATTATTTAGAGTATGCAAAAAATAGGTGTAATACTGATAAACTGACTTATTTGCTTTAAATTAAATTCATGAAGGTCTCCCTTTCTGATGACCTACAGAAGTAATTTATACATCAAAGGCGAACATTGTATGATGCTCTGAACAGCTGAAACTGGCTAATAAGCAATACAGTGTTTTGATAGCAAGCCTTGAGGTTAATCTTCTGTTATCTGACAGTTTACTGAAAAAGGCTTAAGCCAGAAGCTGCATCATTATTGAAGGACTGCACTTAAATACCTCTGCTAGGTCGTCTTTGAGCTTGTTGTATCGCTCCACGTTAAAATGCTGCTTTTTGGATTTGCGGTAGAAGTAGTGGAGGAACTGTCTGTCTTTAGCATGAGGATAAATGTAGTCCTGGGGAAGGAAGGAGAACATAGATTTCTGGTTAGCAAGGAAACGGAGTGGAGGTTGGCACATTAGAAACAGCCCGTTTCAGGAAGGCTTACCTTGTCCAGCACCCATGTATGTTTTGTAAAGAGGCTACATGAAATTATGCTCTTAAGAGGGCCATAAGGGCTTTTTAAACACATAGCAGGAGTCATTGCTGTCATGTCTGAAGGAATTTTCAGTTATAATAAAGACACAGTGTGAGCTTCATAACTGGAGGTATTTCAGTCAATGGAGTCTACTTCCAAGGAGTCAGAGAAATTCAGGAACTACTTCTTGAATACTTACTTGAAAGTCTTAAGCAATGGCACCAGCAGCTTTTCAAAACAGCCAAGCAGTAATCTCTCTATCTACTCACAAAAAGTAGGAATGGCTTAGCCCTTCTTAAACACCAGTCAGAAGGAGTAAAACTCACATTCTGAGCCAGCTCTTCATAAAAACAGATGTGTCTCCCCTTTTCACTGAAGGGAACCTAAGGAAGCTCAATCATAGGAAGTTCAACATCAAGATGTCCACTTTTAAAGTACAGAGCCAAAACAGGAAAAAGAACATTTCTCGAAGTCTTAACAGGATTTCAGAACAAATCTGTATTGTGAAGCTAAGTTAGATCTGAGGAAACTTTTTGCTTCTACTCAATGCCTGCTTCCTGCTCTACTTCAGTTGTCCTAGATTTACCTCAATCCATTCTAAGTCACGGAAAAGCAGTCAGCTTATGAAGAGCGGAGCAGTAACATTTTTTTCATGCACTAAATACATTTCAGTATATTTCAGTAATGCAACTGCCACAGTTCCAAATAAAAAGCTTAGTACCCTGCACTGTATATACGTAAACTCCAGCAAATAAAAACTACTGGTTTTATTTGTTTTCAAGTAAGGCAGCATTCACAAACTGGCGCAGCACTACCAGTTGCTCTCCCGTTACTGCAGTGACCAAGGTGTCATTTACTGCCACTTGTGATCTACAAACATTTTAAAGGAGTGACTTCTTTCCTCACTTTTTGTTTCCTAGGTTATGAAATCTTACCGACAGCAGTTATGCTCAGCAGCTTGCCCGCAGTTCATATGCAGTACTATCTGCTTGATCTTGCATGATGTAATGTTTGTATCCAGCCTCATTAAGGATCAAACAAGACAGGGCCACACACTGAATTCATCAGCTCAAACATTGTGATTCAAAGACTCAGTGTTCTTCCTTTCCAATATTCCAGACATTCCTTTAGAAGACAAGGACTCACCTGCTTGGTAAGAATGAAGTAGGCATAGAAAGCCATGGCACTCCCATAGGTGATGAAGTATGTGACTGGCTCCATGATGTCCCATGAGTAGACCCACCATGTGAGCCACGCCAGCGCACCCCCCTGAGTTGACATCAGAGCTAGGCCAACCCATAAAAGCCTGGAGGTTTTTGCATCTGCACTGTCCATGATTTTGGCTTTCATCTAAAGAAAAGAAATGCAGAAACCTGTTCAAATAAACATGAGTGCTTCTCTGAAGAACAGCTTCACAACTATGTTTTCTCCCCCGGGCTAGATCCTTTCTCAGGATCTCTCACCAACATCTCTTACTGACTTACTCTACTGAGAAAATAAAAGCATTGAAGTCCAAGGGTAACCAGATCTTCTTGCCATTGTGCACCAAGAATTCCCGCTTTTAATCTCCCCTTTGCACTACTAGGGATCTTTGTCTGATCTTTTGGATTTCCATTTACCATTCAAGGCAGTTCTGGGTAACACTGAGGCTGGCCCTCATAAAGCAGGAGTCCTGTTGTCCACTATCCTAAGCCACGGATGATGTCAACCCACTACTGTGTTTTTTTGCTGTCACAGGTATTCATAAAGCAACAGGTGACTTTCAATGACATTTCAACAAATGGCCTTTCAATCTCAATACTAGCTATGTTCATAATAGCCTTCTCCAGGTGTTGTGGTTTCTACCCCTCTAATGTCCACAACAGGAAGAAAAATAACAGAATTGAAAATAATTTGCATTCTACTCGAATTGACCTAATTTACATAACAAACAGACCAAACACACCCTAGCTATTCAGGCTGATTTTCTTCTGCCACAGGACTTACTTCTGATGAAAGGAAATGTTTCTGAGTTTTAAAAAAAAGTATCCCCACTTCCCAACCTGTTCAAGAGGCAGTAGCTCTCCTTTCAGATGGTCCAGTTTCTGTAGCAATTCTCTCTCTTTCCTGATCTGGTGATCTTCTAAATGTAAAGCCACAAACAGTCTGTGAACCAAGGATTTGATATCTTCCATTTCAGTAGCATGCTCACTACTCAGCTTATCTGAAAAGAAAATATTTGTCATATAAACCATTTCAACACATCCTTCTTCATTCTCTCCACCTCTAACCCCAAAAGCAGGACCATTCAATGGTAAAAAGATAAAGCCAAAGAGAAATACCTTTCTCCCAGGTCCCAGTTTTCTGAGACTTCCCATATCTTTCACTAAATGAAGTGAGATGATCAGCTATTAAGGATTATAGTAATTTCACAACTGCAAGGTGCACTGGAGTATAAGGCGCACTTCCAGGTTGTCAGAAATTTTCCATACTTTGTCCATATATAAGGTGCACTGGCCTATAAGGCGCACTTTTTTTTTGCAGCAAGGATCCACAGGCAATGAAGTAACGAATTAGTAATGGATAGTGGGGTTTACTGGCAGGTGCTCAATTTGCAAACAGTTTTCATGGATCAGCGTAGCCTTTAAATGCAGCCCCAGGCGCCCTCCCCATGCTGCAGGCCCCCGCATTCCCTCCCGCCCCCGGCTGCCGTGGCTGTCACGGCGCGCGGCCCGGCCGCCGGCGCTTGCGGCTTGCACTTCCGGGTTGGAAAAGTTCTGAATTTTGTCCATATGTAAGGTGCACCGGCCTATAAGGCGCACTTCCAGGTTTTGATCAAAATTTTAGTCAAAAAGGTGTGTCTTATACGCTTGAAATTACTGTACTGTTACCTTTTACAGGAGGTGACACACTATATGCTGTGTTGTTGATAACAATCTTAAAGTCATTCATCAGTAAGACCTCCATCAAAGTTGCATCAGAGACCTTGCTACCATCTGCAGAAGAAAGATTTCAGTTCTAGATCACTTATCATGAGGAGTTTTAACATTAGCAGATAAGCATGTGGAAAAGTGCTGGGAGGAAGGCCCTGTAGAAAACAGTCAGGAGGAACACATGGTTTAATTATTGAGGCTGTCCTGGGCAGGGAATGGAGCTGAACTTTAATGCACTGGAGAACACTTTTCTACTTCATTTTTTTAAATCAGAAATTTACATGAATGGTACCCCACAAATTTTACATGCAATTTTACAGCTCCTACCAAAAAGGAGCTCTGGATTAATCAGTGGGAACATTTAACAGTGGCTGCCAGGAGCACAACTGGGGTTCACATGGCCCAAGAGCCCCCAGACCCACACACTAGTGCTGTTAGACACATCACAGTGGCATGAGGGTTCAAAAAGCTACGGAGCAGCTGTCCCTGAGTAGCTGTTTGAGACAATTCTCATTTTCTATACACAAAAAGGGCACCTTCCCCTGCCCTTGCCAAGTGCTAGGCAGCTTTTCTCCCAAGATGAATAACCAAACAGGCTACAAAGTACCAAGATTTTTGTATGTAGATATTTGTCAGTGCTACTGCCCCAGCTCCTCCACCTGCCCTCACTACAGAAAGGCTTCACAGGCAATCTTACATCTCCAATAATTTGTTCATCAGAACCCTGTCCTCAGGCCCCATCTGATGAGGCTCAGACTATTGAACTCTGCAAGCAAATGCCCCAGCTGGCTCACCTGCCCACTCTGTGTGGGTAGAAAAGCAAATCCAGGAATTGATCACTTTCAATCCAGAATTTTAATGTGCCCATTCACTCATTTCTTTTTTCTTTCCCAGTGTAATAAAACATCAAGGCTCATCTGCATGCACGTTATTAAGGTGACATTTATAATTCTTCCAATAACATTTAAGGGAAAAATGCTTTTCAAAAGAATTGCCAGACAGGCTCTTTGTTCTGGATGTTCTGAATACACAACTGATTTATTAACCTGTGCAACCTTATATTAATTGAAAAGAAGAAAATTCCCCACAGGCTTTAAGCAAAGGCTACTTCCAATCCTGTGCCTAAACACAAGTGTTCCAATGTGGACAAAGGGTCATTTTTTTGTCTACAAAAGGTCTAGAGGACAAAAATCAAATCCACAGATAATGAAAGTAAGTAATCATACACATTGCTGATGACTTCAGTTAAGGTTAGGTTTCACTTAATGGCTAAATGACACAGAAGTGTGCCTACACTAAATCAAGGCTTCAGAATTTTTCTTTAATAATTAATGTTTAAGTTCAACTCTCAGTACCTGACCAACAGTTTCTCTTTACAGTATCAGTTTCCTAATAAATTAAACATCTCAGCTGTTCTATAACATTACAATTGCCTGGCACTTCACAAATACAGAGCAGATAACTATTTTGAGTCACTGTTTTAATCTAAATATTCCCAAATCAGAGGGGATGGGGGGGTGTTTAAACAGATCAGATAAGAAAACAACTCAAATTCTTCTCCACTTTGGAATCTGCTGCGCCTGTCCACGCCAAAAATGCCAGACTTGTAAGATTCTTAGGAGTTACCTCATGCTTCACAAGTGACACAAGTTTGCACTGAAGTAGGAATAGCAAGGATTGCTGACATAGCAGAGAGAAAAGTGATCTGGCAGTGAATCCCAAACACTCCTGTCCTGGATGTCTGCACAACAGCAGTACCCAAAGGTTAACTGCTGCCAGCACAAGTTCTGCCTCCCCCCACTAAGAAATCCTTTATAGGGAAAAACTTCTGCGTTAAGGGGAAGGCCAGATGCTCCCACTGACCATTCCTTACAGTGGCTTCTGAAGATGAAAAGTCTTTTAGGAAATTATCTTCAAGAGAACCTTCTACTTCTGCTCCATAGGAGGCACTGTCAAACAAAGCAAAATAAGACCTTAAAAAACCCAACACCAAAGCTCCTGTGTACATGAAGCTCCTGAAGCTCATGCACACACTGGGATCCACACAGATCACATCTCCTTTGCTCCAGAGGATATCAATAAATTGCTCTGTGGGGTATTTTCCTATTTTACTAAATGTGCCCACAACGGAAAGTAAAGCAGCTTCTCTTAGGTCTGTGTGGCTTTATGACCTTCTGGCAACATTAAACTATTGTCAGTTTCTTTAAAAGCCCCTGCAGCTCTCTGTAGTATCAGCCAGAAAGAAAAGAATGTTATGAATCCACCCAGCTATGAAACCAGACCAGCTTTCATTGACACCATCTTTTCTTCTACTTAGGTGTTACCTGCTGTTAAATAAATCTTTCCACAGATATATAGGTATCCTTATTTTTCTTTATTTTTAGGGGTGTGAGTGGGGAAGGGGAGAAATAGATGCTTTTAATTCGCCAAATTCAAGCACCTATTTTACTAGATTCAGACTAAAAAACCTTCATCCCAATCCTAGTTTTAAGATTGAACCCTTCTCTAGTACCAGGGAGTGCAAGAGCGCTGCCAAATACAAGACCACGTTTTCTTGGAAATAAAATGGAGAATAAGGTTAACTCAATGTTAGTTTTTATCATTGGGCAAACCAAAGAGACAAAATAGAAGAGAACAGTGAGCAAAGCTTGAGAAAATTATCTGAAGACTTGAGACAACTGGATTAATGGGATATTACGAGGAGGAAAGTCCACACTAATGCTAAAATACCAGTTACCCTTTGACCCCAGCAATCAGCTTCCTTTCAACCCAGGACCCTGAAATACTGTACTCCAGCTGATAAATGAAATCTCCTCAATGTCTTAAAAAACTGTCCTTTACTATCACATACATTATCTGGTTGCTTAACTTTTGAGTTTTTCATACACAAGTTTCTAGTAAGGCAAATGGATTATTTTAGCTCTTGGTAACACTGAACAATGGGCAGGCATCACATTCAGTAGCCCAACAGGTTGTCTTTTAAGAATGATCATGGAGGACAAGGAAAGAGACATCAAGGAAATCAGGAGATCCTTATTTAAAGACAGCATTACAAAGAGAAACTCATTGAAAAAGATAACAGAGGACATTACTGGGATAAAATGAGAGTTACAGAAATAGATCCAATTCTGCATTTTTAATCAGCCTTTTCAAGAGGACTCAGTTATTAACTCTGAAACAACAATAAACCCTAGAAGCATTCAAGAGCTACTCCAACATCAATAGGGCTAAACCAGATGGAGGACTGAACTTATGCTCCAGAAGAGAAATACAGCCCATTTGAAAAAGAATGCATTTATTTTGGGGAATAACAGAAATACAAGATACCTGTTGCAAAGACTTCGGCTCTCTCAATTCCTTTGTCTTCTCTTTGCACATCCTGCAGAAATGCTCCTACAGTGGTCACTACCGGCTTGACAGTGAACTGACAGCGTTCACTTCTTGTGGGCAGCATAAGTGTTATCACAGGAAGGCCATGTCTGTAATTAACAGTTACTTCTGGGAGGAAAAAAACGAAAACTAAGTGAAAAAGTTGCACTGTAGGTTGTAGTTCAATGTAAAGCTGTTTTTAAAACACAGGATAAATAAGAAAAAATTACACAAAAAACGTTTCTAGATATTTAAAAATTAATATAGTACTTCTGTTTCTGGAAGATATATATAAAACCATGCAACTAATGTTATCTCACAGAGTCTCATAAAATAAATAAAAAGTTTGTTTACACTGATGGGAAGGGGGAAAATTTGCTGTGAAAGCTTACCATCAGATGGCACCAGTGTGCTGTAAGGTGCTCCTTCCTGGTCCCTCCAAGCTCTGGTGTGCCTCCAGAGTCCCACCTGCAGAATGGACACAGGGGAACTTGCCTTAGAATAGTCTGGATGCAAGGTGTACCTGGTTACACCACAGCCTGTCACTGTGATCTGCGCTTCCGTGCGATCTGACATGAGAGGTGCCTGCCTGAAGAAAAACTTCCTACTTGGCAATTCTATGTAAAAGGTGAAACCGTCCTTAGAGAAATCATGATTTGTGCTTAAGGTATTACGGTATTGCCTATAGAAAAACTTTTTGTCGGTTGTGGTTTAATTAACTCAAGGAAAAGGAAGGGGAAGGAAAGAAAGGGAAAAAAAAACTGCAGTATTTCTGAAGTGCTTCATGCAACTCTTGCAATAAAATGTCTTCTCTCCCTACAAAACAGCTGCTTGAAAAACCTCTACTTTATGGCACCTAAAGGCAGAATTCCACAATGTAACTTCCAACAGAGGGCATGGCTTCAGTGAAGACTCACTGCTGAATCGTGAACAACAATCACAGATAAAATAATAAGGGACTGGAGTCACTTCCTGTTGCTTCATTATTATATATTGTATACCAAAAACTGGTTGTTGAGATTTGTGCCGCTAAAGGACAATAACAACAATACAGCTTGAAGATCTTTTAAGTTTTAAATATGAATGGCTGTTTCAATTGCATGCTGAGAGATGCTGCTGCCCCTACCAGAACCACTGTGCTCTGGTACCAGACTGAAGGAGGCACAGCCAGATGCTGTGAGTATCCTCTCTGCCTTGGCAATTACAGCAGGTTTTTGAACCTACAGGGGTACACGCTAAAGCTTGCCCCTTCCAGAGCCACTGGGGAGAACCATCAATACACTTCAACACAGTCATATCAAAACACAGAAGACAAACTGCTCTGATTAGACCCACTGCTTAAAGCTGTCCACCCAGGCTGTGGAAGGTGCAATGTCCCTTGCTTCAACAGCTAATCCCCCTGCACAAGGAGAGGAACAATTCTATTGCAGTGATTCCATTCAGCAGATGTTTTTGTTATAAACTAAATGTAACACGGAAAAGGAGGGAAATCACATTCCTGACCAAGCCAGTTTAAAAAAACTGCACATGGGCTGGCCCAAGGCCTGGGATCTGAAATATGATAGCTGGGGAAGGTGGAAAACAATGTGGAGAGAGAGAAGATAAGAATCGATTTTCCCCTGGTGAGCTTTATAGCTCATCTTTGGAAGGCCAAAACATTTCAGAGTCTGCAAGATAATATTTTTTGACAAGGCAGGAAAACAAAACTGCAAATGCACAAGGCCCTGGCTATTCAATATGCCAAACACTGCTCACCACATTCACATGATTTATTTGTTTTTAAAGAAATACAACCTTGGCTGTCTGGAAAGGAATATGCTATTAGGTTGAATAAAAAATTCATCTATAAGTGTATGTTTGAAAGAGGCTGATGCTGCCCTAACTTTTTACCTGGAACAAGCACTTTTCAGGATTTAAAGAAAATAAGTAATTCTGGGAGTTTTCAACACTGAGAAATTTGTGTGTTGCAATCTTCAGGTATCAAAGACAGTCAGAAACCTAGACCAAGCAGTAGAATACCTTAAGCCAAGAGTACTGTTTAAAAAAAGACAAGTAGGAGCGCAGGAATGCTGACAACCACCCAGAGCTAGGATGCATCCTGTAACTTGTCTGTTTTCTTCACCAGAACAAGAGACTTTCCTTGGAGCAGGTCAGGACACAGCCCAGCTCACCAGTTCTCACCCCATTTACAGGGGACACCTGTACCCACAAAACATTTAGGAAAACACATTTAGGAACACACAGCCTGGAGCAGGGAGACAGTCCTCAACACAGGATTTGCTTTGGAACAGTGCACAGGAAAACTCAATAGCTTTGAACATAACAGCAACTGTTGTTTCTTCAGGGGGATGCATGAGGGATAATAAGGAATGATTTTTTTTTACAGACACCTAATGTATAACCCAGGCAATGAACTGCACCCTGCCTGTATTTGAAGGTATCCAACAAAAGAAATTAATTACCTACTTTACTTATAGAAGAAACAATGTATTCCACGATTAGTGTAAATTAAATATATTAATTTAAAATATTATTAAATCACATTTATTGATATAAGACCTTCACTTCTTTAGATTTTGACATTACCATTCATGATCTACTGAAAGAATATCCATATATGGGAGCTGTTTTGTTGGGGTTTTTTTTAGATTGTCTCTAAATGCAGACTACCCATTAAAATTACCTGCAAAGAACAAGAAAAGCAAAAGCCACACAGCCATGGAGTTGAACTAATTTCCAAATAATTAACTCTTTCCATATTAGCTCTGGATTGATGAACTGGGAAGCATGAAGGGCTGGGTTAACTTTCTCCCTCTGTTTCTAGATTTAGATCTCCACTTTCAGTGAAGTTATTAAAATATTAGCTTACGCCCTACAGCCAAATCATTGTGCTCCTTTTGAGATACCTGGAATGACCCCTAGCCTGGAAAAGAAATGTTAGTCAGCAAGCACCACAGCTACAAGAAAAACTACAGGATCAAAAGAACAAGACTGCCCTCACAACATAGTGAGAGCTGAAACAGGAATGTGTGCCCTGAATTAACTTCATCACAACCTATGAGATACTGTAAGGAGCACAGCATACTACTAACAACTCTTTTATATGCCAGCACGTAAACCTCTTGGCTAATTCCTCTAACCATACATAGGCTAAGCAAGCGATTCTACACCTTTCTTCAATTTGAACACACGTGTGGCAGGACATTGGGCTAAAACACCTCTAACACAACCACAACTACGTTCAGGAATCAAAGGCTCACGGACAGCATTTAGCTGTGAAACACCTCTCCTCCCCCGGCTGTACCTGCTTCCTAATGCCAAATACCTGGCAGCAGCAGTCAGCCACATCTCTTGACTCAGTTCAAGGCATGGACTCTCCTGGGAGTGAATCCCATGAGAATTTAGGGCACAGAGTGTTAATTGTGATAAAAATAATCCAACATTCTGTTAAAAATACCAGTTGGTACAAAACAGAAAATGTATGTGCAGTTTAAAGAAGTACTTCCTCTGTTAAGGGCGCCTCTGGTCTTTAACAGCAGAGAAGTTGCCACTGTTAAAGTCAAGAGTGGAAATTTCAACAATCTGGTGGTTTACAGCAAAGCTTTATGGACTAATGCAGCAGCATAACTGAGCTGGAAAACCAGGCAGCCAGACATGACGAGTGGGAGAGACTGGAATAGAAATACTGTATTTTTCACTTTTGAGAGTGGCAAATGACTGAACCTTCCTACACTGCAGTTTCTGGAGCTAGCTGCTCCAAACAATCTAACTCTTATGATGTTGAGTGATTGCTGCTGCAAACTTAAGCTCAAATTCACTTGTGATGAGTTATGTCTAAGAAGTTGGTATCATTACCAGCGTATGAGGCGACATGAAAGCCTCTGATCTTCCTCAGCACTACATATGCAAATAGTAACCTTATCAGGAACTGTAACTTCTCTTCTGCAGAACGTTAAAATGTGGGTGGGAAGAGAGAGAGTATAGAAATAAAGTATTTTTCACACGAAAAAGTCATCTTGAAAAAGCAATTCTACAAAAAGATGTTATTAGGACACTTTCTGAATTACTGTTATCTTAATTTTGACTTACCACACCAAAATCTGAAATCTGAATCAAAATGCAGCTGGCCAGGAATAATATTTTTCAAATTTTTGTCTTTGGTTATATGCATCTTGGAAGATACAACAGTTTTGTTTGTTATTTCAACAGCAAAAAAAATAAAAAAATGTAATGTTCCTTCAACATTTGAGTCCTCAAATTGCATTTATTAGAGAAAGCAACCAAAACCATAGTCAGCTCAACTCTGTCTGCCCTCTTCCTGAAGGGACATGCAATACTACAGAGTGAAATACTATATACCTTCAGTGTAAGATCCTTTAGAGACTGCTCCAGGTCAAACTCATGAGTAGTCTTCACAAAAAATAATGCAGACTGTTATCTAAATGGTCTCTCACATTCTCATTTCCGTCTCTCTGAGGCAATGATAAGAATCTGATATGGAAAAGCAC
The DNA here is from genome assembly GCA_009812075.1 of Sialia sialis. Taxonomy (NCBI): domain Eukaryota; kingdom Metazoa; phylum Chordata; class Aves; order Passeriformes; family Turdidae; genus Sialia; species Sialia sialis. The sequence goes on along the minus strand of VRYO01002778.1, from coordinate 1,468,889 downwards.
AATAATAAAATGCCCTACTCCATGAAGCATAAGCATTTTACCCTTAATTACACTGCAGCAAAACATGTTCTAATTATATCTTGTAGTGTGCTTTTCCATAGTAATATAGTGTTACAGACAAAAGAGGAGAGCTCAGATTTCTCCTGGATTCCTTTGTCCAACACCTGGTACAGCTCCCTCCACACAGCTACTGAAGGAGAACTGTGGGAAAGGAGCAGGAGACAATTAATGGGGAAACTAGTAGTTGCAATGCCTAAGAATGAATTTTGGGTCAGCAGACAAGTGTCAGCAGACAAGCCAACATCCTGAGTATCCACTGCTGTCATTACATCCTGATCTCAGTCAGTTTGTGAAGCAGAGTGCAGGACAAGTGACCTCCCTGGATGCTGCCTGCTTGAAAGGGCAGGAGAAAAATGAGGGCAGGTATGTATTAACCACTGTTCAGTGAATGCATGTGCTATAAATAGCTATGTGTATTTTCCTAATTGACTTACATGCTTTTTCTGATAAACACATTTAGAAGTTCTCTGCAGATGAATGACGTTGGCTCCTGTCCGATTCTCTGAGAGAAATCAACCGAGATTAATTAATTATGGAATAACAATCTGCAGTTTCAGAATAATCTACAGACATTTCAGAATGGTTTAAAACCCAGGGACAGGAGGAAAAAAAGCAAGTGCTGCCACAGTCTACTAAGTTTGCAGATCATGCACAATCAAGCTAACCAAAAATGAATCATTGTTCCAGTCAAGTTTACAAGCACACATAAGGTATTTCCCTTTTTAAAATGAGTCACCAAAGCCATTTTGGAGATATCTGCTGTTCAGTAACTGTGCTGATTTTGCAAACAATCCTTTATAATCAGGAAAATAAGACATATGGAGCCCTAACAACTGCCTACAATAATCTTACAAGTGCCCATTTGAGATAAAGATTATTTCTCTCTTACTAACTTTTTATTTGTCTCTTCTTACACTTAAAGGATTGTCCTTGTTTCTTCACTGGTCCCAGAACTGGTTTAGATGACCATGCAACAACAGCCTCAATGCAAACAGAAGCTTCAGAGCACATCGCTCAGATTTAGACATTCTTCAGATTTCTGAAAGCCCAACTTAAACTAAACAAACAAAATCCCTGCAACAGACACATCATTCATTCTGTCCTAACACCCGGAAGATACTTTTGACACAAGATATATTTCTCTTTCCTAGGACAAAAAAACCAAAAAGAGGACAGATTTTGCTGTTTTTCTTTTTCTTGAGAGACAGCCTTCCTATCTCAAAGGGCCATGCAGTGAATATCTTCTCACAGCTGTTTCACAAGGCACTGTAGGAACTGAAACATTTATATTTCAATCCATTTATATTTCAAACCTTTCAATGCAGCTAATTCGAAATCTGCAATATTTTAACCCCTTCCTCAGTACAAATCAACTTTAAAAGAAGTAACCAGAAGGTCTCTTCCAGCAAAGCAGTAGTTTCAACAAGAGTATGTACGTTCCAGTGATCAGGATATATGAACACAGGATTCATACAGCTCTTCCTCAAAACTCACCCGCCTTACAGCACTGTTAACATCCAATAAAAGAGCCCAAGCAAACAAAATTTTGGTTTCGTGTGCCTGTTATTTTTTGTGCCTTTATCATCCCTGCTGATCTTTCATTTCCTGCCCCTGCTCAGATTCCAAGAACAGCTGCCACCAGATTTAATCAGCCAAACATTACCAATGACCAAAAATGACAGCTATGGTAAGAAGTACATCGAGGCAACTGGTCACCAAGAACCTCTTTTATGAAGGTCCAGTAGGTCAAACCCACCATTGCAGAGGGGTTTTGCCAGGGTGTGTATCCTCCAGCTGCATTCCGCTTCTTCACCACTCCTCTGTGCTCTCTCACCCACCCCCTGCCCAAACTCTCCCTTGCCCACGTGCACACCCCACTCCACTGTGTGCATGCACATAGGGGAGATAATGTGCAACAGGGAGAGAAATCCCTCTTCCTGAGATGTGTCTCATTGGGTCATCTGACTCTACACCAGGCACCTGCAGATGCAGAGCTCTAGGGAATTACCAAGATTTGCATCTGTGTCAGTTTTACAAGCCATAAAAACAGATGCTGAAAACACTGACATTTAAAGCAGGCTGAAATTAAGCCTTGCCCTCCTCTAACCAAAAGTATGATTTCAGTAACTCCTCACTGCAAAGAAGCAACACCAGAAGCACGGAGATGAGAAGGATGAGCATCAGCTGACAGTATCTGCTTGCTGTGTCTTCTGGGGACTACTCTGAAGGTACAGCTATTCCTCCTTTTCAAAACAAGCCAATCTCCAAACCAGTGTAAAGACAGGCCTAAAACCAAGACAGCTGTGCAGGCCAAGTGCATTTTTAGGAGTAACACCACTGTGTCTTATTTTATCAAACCTTTTCCTTCTCTTCCTACAAAGAAAAGCAGATCTTAAATCTCTTCTGAGTCTAAAGTTTTATGTTATTAGAAATACTGCATTTTCATCCAGTTTCAATGAAGTCTGCTTGTCTGAAAGCTGCTGTTCTTCCCAATCTACTTCAGAGGGAAAGATAAGATGCAACACCTAAAATGTAGTTTGCAAATCAGACAGGGCTAAGAATCTAAGAGGCAGGGATTATAGCATGAAAATGTATTTGTGCTTTATCAAAAGCAAAATCAAGCCTACATCCAAGAGCTGTACCATCTGTTCCCCAGAATAGTCTAGGTCAAAAGACTAAACTGTCAGCACAGACATTTTTAATTTGACTCACTGAACAGATCTTTGCTCTTGTGCATCTTTTGGGAAGGCATGCGGATCTGGGAAATGTTGCAAAACTTTAATAGTTACAAGAGTGACTTTGTTTTCAAAAATATATTTTATTAGATAAGAAAATGGACTTGCTGCACATTTTCCTACAAAGGTTCTAGAAAGACTCTATCTTAATGTACACAGCTGCTTTCATGTTTCTTAAAAAGAAAACAAAATGCTCAAACCCTTCTCTAGGAATAACATTATTTGTTCAAACTGCCAGACAGCAAAAAGCTTGTTTAAATTTCAGCTGAAATGAGGTAACAAGAGACACAAGGATGCAAAGTCAGATGAATATACTTACATGTTTATCAAAATTACAGCCAATTCTTCCTTTTCTCCCAGAGGACTTTTCAGATTGAAAGCACTGAGCAGGTTGTAGGACACAGGAAAAAGATGATGAAATTCAGAAAACTGAACTGCTTGTCAACATTTTCATCAGACATCTCTATTTACAACATAAATAACCATGTTCCTCTTCCCTACAACTCAACAGAATTAAGTTTTCATATACCCACAAGGATGTACTTCCCTTCTAGGGGCATTCTTTCCCCTTTTCACAGGCTTTCCTTTACTCAACTGCAGATTTCAAAAGCCTCATGGCATTTATGGCTAGGCTAATAAAGAAGAGACTGCTTGGAAAATCTAACTGACTCAAGGCTTAAAATTAGTATCTGATAGATTTGTGTGAAAGAGTCCGTCAGAATTACCAGCAACAGAGGAATTCCCAATGGCAGCTCTCCCCCAGCTTTTTAGCAGGTAACACACTTCAGAATCGCTCGATCAAACAGATTTTGGAAAGGGAACGAACTGAGCAGCTGCTGCAACACCCCAGGCAAGGAAAGCTGGCTCTTCACCATATCCATTCCTTACCCAGCCACCTGTCCAGCAAAGGGTTTCTATCTCTCTCCTGCTAGGGATGTTTCCCATCCAGTCCCCAGCCCCAAGCCCCCCCGACCACAAGCGATGAGAAACCACAATACTCTGCAAAATCTAAGCAGCCATCTCCCCTGTTCAATAGTACTGCTTCTTTTCTTCCACTCCCTGAAAACCTAACTGCACTATTCTATGAAATAGCAGAGAAACTTCGCTGTCTTGAAGAGCATTTCCCACAGCTAGCAATTTCTCCTGCCCAAACACCACCCCAAAGGCAAAAATTTCCTTGGCAATGCAGGAGGGGCAGGAAAATGTTAGGGATCAAATCTAAGAGGACAGTAACAGTCCATGTCTGGCTTCGTCACACCTAGATTTGCTCTAAATTATACTGGGACTATCTACTGTTGCACTATTAGAGAGGTTTCTCCTTTTTTCTCCTACCACAACAATTCCAGTCATGCATTGTCTATATAATTATTCTAAAATAGCATATCATATACTGATGGTTTTAGAAACACAATCATATTTCTTTTTTTTTTTTATTTTAAAGATCTCCAATTAGACTAGCCCAAACAGGGAAAACACATATTTCTTCTGATTGGTTATCTAAAAAAAAAAAAAAAAGAAAGAAAGAAAGAACAACAAAACAACTGACAAACTAGATCAAATCAAATGCCTTTCTCTACTTGCAGCTGGCATTAGGATGTAGATATCATGCTCTGTATCCTTTATAACAGACAGTTATAAAGAAATTTCAAAATGGAACTTCGTTTATAGTTCAGCTTTATATGATGCCACATTCCTGTGGGCACTCAAATTATTTGCAGGGAGTACAGAACACACTTTTCACCCTTGTGAGAAAGTAACCCAAGAAAACAAAAGCATAAGAACTGAAGTAAACAGAGAATCCTAATACCTTCCCTCTTGATAGCTTCCTATGAATAATTTTTAAAATGTCTAGGGCAGATACTATTAGAATATCCACACTGAGCAATCAACTGCAAACTTAAAATCACAACGTTCACAACTTTCTGACACCAGGTGGTGTCAGAAACCACAGAGCTGCCATTTAATAGAGCCTGACAGCAGGAACATAACAAATTAAAAAATCAGACAAAACCAAAGGAAGTAAATATTTCTCAGGAATAAGATCAAAGGGGCTACTACAAATGTACCAGTTTCAAGAGCTTCCAGCCTTCATGCACATTCTGCAGAGTGTTTATAACAAATTGGGTTTAGCATGACCAACACTTTACAGAAGAAGACAACTTCATTCAAAGTCTTATCAGAGACCTACATTAATAGTTTCAAAACCATGAAACTCATCTTGCAGGCAAGCTTAAAACCATACGTTTGTTTTCTTGGAAGAGAGCTCTGCTAAGAGAAGTAGCTTCAAGAGCATTCCTGACAGAAAAGCAGCCACAGCAGAGGTAGCTAGAAAATCCAGCCACTCTGGCATGAAACACAAACGTGCTGCCAAGAGTGCAGAGGTCTCACTAGCCCAATAGTTCAGCAAAGCTCCCAATGATTAGTGTCCAAGGACCCATCACTCCCAAATACTTGTGGACAGAGGTCTCAACATAGCTATTCCAAAAGAGACACACCAAAATCTTGCCAGATGTCAAAAAGGAAACATTTTTGCTTTATTTTTCAATTTTCTTTTGGAAATCTATGTTCTCTCATTGCTATTCAAGAAGCCGTTTTAATCTAAAACTGTCAAGTGGCTGTGGTTTTGGTGATACTATCCACTTCCGTGTTTCAGCTGTTGGCATCAATGTTTTAAAAACATAATTTAGCTGAACCAGCAACTGAGTGAAACTCATTTGCAACACCAAATCCATGATAAACAGATTTTTACCTTCTTTCCTGTAAAAGCACAACGCATACAGACAGCAGTGAAATTCTGAAATCAACAACCAATACTGGCTGTGATACACTGAGCTATTGTTCTGACCTTCAGTTTTACTCTGTATAACATGCTTGCACATCTATCCCTTTTTAGAGAGCAGGCAAAGCAAACACAAAATGAAGTTTCTAGTGTTTTTTTTTTTCTAAAGCTTATTATCTCAAGAAAAACAATCACAACCAGCAGAAGAAGATGAAAGACTCTGTGTGCTCCAGATAGACCAGAACCTGTGTTCCGATGTGCCCGCTGTGCTCCCAGGGAGGAAGTGAGCAAAACAGCATGTTAGCTGCTTGCTTTTCATCCCAGAGCCTTTGAACTCCAGCCAATGAAGAGCTGTTATATTTCCTCTTCCTCTTTTAATTCATTCAGGACATGTAACTGAAAAATTGCATCTGAAAGACATGTATCTGATGCAACAGACAGGGCAAAAATCTGATCTTCTGAACGCAGAAGTTTGCTGTTGCTACAGCAAACAAGAATTCAATGTCACACAGAGCACACAAGCAATAGCTCAAAATGGTTGCTTTTTTCTCCTCAAGCCTATAGTAACACCAATATATATATTGGATGTAGTAACTTTGTCTTCCAACACAAGCAGATTGCTGTAAATGTGATTGTAAGGCAGAACCTCTTACTCAGTTCCATCTTTGGGATACAATTAAATGCAGGTGCCACCTATGGATCAGAATTCTGCAGAGGGCAGAGCCTCTAGCCTGGAGCACTAACAGAAGTCATGGTGGCAAGTTTTCTCAAAGCTACCTCCAAAAAATTCTCTCAGGTTGTTCATTAATAAAGTTAAAGCCCACTTTTTCCCTAGACTTGCTCCTAATTGAGTGGAAGCATCTTATTCAGGGAAAGTACTACTAGAGGAAAACTCTACTATAGGATAAATAAATCCCACAGAATACTCTACATGAGGTTGAAATGTTTATAGCCTGTACTCCAGAATAAGCCACAACACTGTCCTACAAAATGAATGGTCTGTGGTCTCTCTATTTATCTTCACCTCACTCACAACATGCATCCAAACTCATACAGGAATTCTATGTAAAGTCCAATTTCAAACAACTTAGAATTGGGGGTTTGACATACAGTGAGGGTCAACCTGTTTGTTTTTATGTATCAACCAAGCCATTTACTGGAAAGCTATTGCAGTATTTTCACAATTATAAGCCGCACCTGATTATAAGCCGCACATC
>VRYO01002778.1:1443192-1461098 GCA_009812075.1 Sialia sialis | reverse complement strand
TTTTTTTTTGGTAGTGTAGCTTCCTAGAGGAAAGAGGAGCACGATCATACCAGATGTCTCTCTACATAGTCAGTCTCTGGTAAGATTTAAGATCATTTATTTATGTAGCTTGACAGCCACTTAGTCAGAAGCAGTTAACCATTGCTCAAAGATCCAACAGCCTGCATTGCCTCTACTGGGACGCATAATACTTTAGCACATTAGAGATGTTAATTTTAAATTAAATATGATTAGAGAGGTTACTCAAAACTGACATTTAGCATCTGCTCACTCCTGACAGCAAATTTGTCACCTCGTACCACCAAAACAAGAGAAAGGAACAATACTCCTCAGGAGCTGGGCTGAGCTGTTCTACCTTGCTGTGTTTACCCAGCACCTTCTAACAGCAATTAATTTGTATGTAAAATAGTTTTAACATGTTTTTCTGTACATGTGGACAAAACTACTCCCAAACAAACAATAAAACCACTTTACATCCCTATCAATGAGGAAAGACTGTCATCTTCCACAAAGGTCAGCAGCAGGACGGCCTGCAGAATGGGCACTGGAGCACTGCAGATACCGCTGTGCAGTCTGTGGCCTCTCACAAAGCCTGAGTGCTGGCAAGCTAGGTGCACCATTTTCAAAGACATGCCCTTCTTGGAATAATCAAGTTATAACAAAGGTGTTGTGCAAAACATAGAGAAGATGTGCAACCTACACTGAGAAACTATGCTTCTGTAGGAAAATGGCTTAATAAACTGCCTAAAATATTCTTCATCTTTGCTGCACTTTCCAGGCTTTTTTAACCCCGAGTCCTTTTGCAAGCTCTTCACAGTCTAAGCTGCCCTTGGAGAAGGACAGCATAAACTGTTCCATGAGTCTATTATAGGAGTATATCTTTCATATCTCAGCAAAGGCACCAATTTTAACATCCATAAAAGTGACAGAACCGTGCAGACGTATTCTCTGCCATTCTACAGTGCAGCAATTGTCTTCCTGCTGGCAACACAAGTACGTGAGCTGGAAGTCAGACCAAATGGTAATTCTGGTTTTGTTTAACCATCTAGACTTGGCAAAGGCATTCACATCCAAGTTTTCAGGTAGAGCAGTACCCTCAAGGTGTTTAAGCCTGGCATTAAGCACCCTAAAGTTACCACACACTTCAACCTCAGTCTCACCTTCCAACCCCAAATCTGTGTGCACATCATAAGGTGCTGGGGTTTTCAGTTTCTAAACTTCAGCTTCACACTGAGATACAACTTTAAGACTGCCAGCAAACCATGCAGCCAGCCATAACTTGCCACATCACTGAATGGTGGGACATGATGATCTTAGGACCTGAATGATTTTGTGATGATGAAATTTAATAAGGTCTGTCTCATGGGTTTTGGCTTAGTACAGAGCAGGTTGTAGCAAACAGAACTAGAGACTTCCATACAGACCCTTACAGGAATTTGTACAACATTCATCATGTAATACACTTCTGTTTCCTTGAGGCACATAGCACTCATGGGATAAAGAGATTTGATTGGAAGTGTACATTGGTGCATCATGTTTTCACATCAGTGAGATGTACATAGAGATACACAGCTAATGGCTATTTCAGGGGAACTGCAGGATGCAAAGCAATGAAAGGTCTAGCTATAAATGTCTATCAAAAACAAAATGTTGGTAACTTCAGAGGACATACCAGAGAGCAGAGAACAAATGGCATATGGATGTAGTGGTACTCCTTGGTATGACTGAGAGTGCCACAACACCACTAGCAATATCTGAATTCATTCTTACTATTTTTGCCACACATTTAAAATGCCATGAATAAAACTTACTTTTTTAGTTAAAGTTGAAACCTCAACAGCCAAGGGGTGCACAAATTCATCTGCTCCAGTAGTGCCCAAAAAACCCCAACCAATGTCTTTGCAGTAATAAAAACTGAATGTAATTAAATACCTGATTTGATCAGCTAAACAATACATAAGGACAGCAGAGAACTCTGGTTGTTGTCAGTTTTTATTTTCCCACACTTTTATTAGAAAAATAATTGTGAAAAAGTGTCACAATACATTAATACCATTTATATACTTCCAGTACACAACTGCAGCTAAGACTACTTAGGATAAAACCTTATTTAAACTACATTTACACTATTTCAGCTTAGGGTTCTCACAAGCAAGCAAAGCAAGCACAGAAAAGCAGGCACACTTTGTTTGGTTTGGGGACATTCTGCTATCCCGGTGAGCTATTAAATATAGCTCAGAAATCAAAACAGTAGCACATATGAGCAAACACAGCCCAAGATATTAAGGCCAGAATGGATCAAAGAGGTTGATCCTATCTGATGTGCTGCACATGCACGGCATGGCAATTTCTTCATAAAGCTCAGCCTAAGCTGGAATTCTATTTTTTATTTGCCAGAAAGCATCTTTGCCTTGATTTAAAAGATTTTAATAGAAGGATGTTGTGGATACTCCATAAATCAAAGATGACAGTAATAAACTAGCATAATCAAAAAAACCCAGGTGCTATATTTTTCTTCAATGAGTCAAGACCATTATCTGTAGAGTTTAACCTGCTTAGATTAACAACTCTCTAGCCTCAGAAACGTCTCTTGTTTGTAGGTACCTGTAAACTACAATAAGCTACTCAGATTGAAAATCTTCAGGGCTTTGTTGTAAATTTATTTTTTTTTCACTCCGCAAACAATTCTTGTCATTTCTTTAAAGAAAAGTCAAAACTTTCCAGTTTTCCAGCATTCAGAATTCCAGACTCAATAAAGCTACACTGGGAGAATACTCCTACCTTAGCGTACCCTCCCCATACTCACCTGCCCCAAAATCTTTTGAGTACAACCTTACAATGGGGTTCAAATACAGCCATCACTATCCTCATGCTTCTTTCAAACAGCCACTTTACAGGATATACCTATTATTTACATTCTCTGTTTCCAGATGGTGAACCTCATTTTTTATATCCTATAATTTTCTTTCACTTTTTTAAAAAATATATTGAAACAACACTATTAGGTTTGGCAGCTTAGTGGAAAACCTTGGACACGTTACTGCATCTCCAAGACAGAAATAATGACACTTAACCTAACTTCTGCTCACCTTTACGTATTATAAGGGATGCAAAGGAATCAATTTTAGCAAGGACAGAGTTTTCTACCACTGACCTCTCCATTAATCAGCAAAGCAACTGGTAAAACTGGTAAAGAGTTTGGGTAACCTGTATACCTTACCAGTAATCATGTTTTGCTCTGGACACTGAGGATACTAAACCATCAGCAGGTAAGAGCTCTTACACAGCCACACCAAACATGTGGCATCACTGCATTCACAGTTTATTTTGTGCCATCCTGTTAGGAAATTCAAGATGTACATTTTAGGAGGTGTTAGTAATTGATATGCTGGGAGCCCAGTTAGGCCTTACTTGTTTCCACCTCCAGTTTGTCAAACTTTAGAATTTGAAATGGATTACTGCACCTTTCACAGTGTCAGAGATACTCCTTTACAAAAAGGAGGAAGACAGCTTTCAAGTCAATTTTACAAGGACAACTGGCTTCAGGAATATAAATTAAAGATGAAATGCAATAGACAACAGCAAAAAGATTTCACATTATGCAAACATAATGACTGCTCAAGAATCCTTGCAATCAGAAATAAAAAAAACAACCACTTCTTTCTTACAGTCAAGCTAACCTGTCATCTCATACCTGTGTCACATTATGTGTGATTGCCCATTTCCTTAAAAAATTGCACTGCAGTCAGAGCCCAACTTTTGTCAAACAGTGAATAGCTGAATTTCTTTCTGTTTTGAAATACCAAGCTGCCAGCTACATGCAATTTCCAAGGTAAAACGTCTAGTGCCATAACTAAAAAAAAAAAAAAAAAAAAAAAAAAAGAAAAGAAAAAAATTTCTCACTTTTGTTTCATAATTCATGTCCTAAAAGTAAAAGCAGTGCAATCACCTGTACATGAAAAGAATTGGAAGCAAACCATTTACTCTCTTCAAAGAACTTAACGACTCAATTATTTTGCCAAGGAACGGCAGGCAAAGTCTAAAGCTCAGTGTTATCTCTAGAAGATTAAAGCAACAAATCAAAGAATGTTATTCTTTATAATTCTTTATAATTATTATCCAGAGGTTAATGTTAACTGTTAAAGGTAAATGGCAGGCTACGCTGCAGAGACTCATACTCCTGTTCTGCCTGGAGCCAAGATAAGCCAATCCAAAACCAGAACTATGGGAAAATTATATCAGAGGCACTTCAACAGCTATTTCAAACCTATATACAGTAGTTTCACGATTATATACCGCACCTGAATATAAGCCGCACTTCCGGGTAGCTGGGAAGACAACGGGATTTGTCCATATATAAGCCGCACCCAAATATAAGCCGCGGGTTTTTTTTGTTTTTTGGGGTTTTTTTTGGTTTTTTTGGTTTTTTTTAACTCCACACGGCAGAGGGGCGGGGCGCTCCAGCCCAGCCCCACACAGCCCGGCTTCCCAGCGGCAGGGGCCAGGCCGCCCTTGTGCAGCCCCCATTCCCAGCCGTCCCAAGGTCCCAGCGCCTCCCCATGGCACAGGGGCCGGGCCGCACACTTGCAGCCCCCGTTCCGGGCAGTCTCATGCTCCCGGTGGCTCCCACTTGCCACTCTGCTTGGCCGGCTCTCACTTCCGGGTTGGCTTTTCGCTGGGATTTGTCCATAGATAAGCCGCACCTGAATATAAGCCGCACCACTGGGGTAGGCTGGAGTCTTCAATGAAAAAGGTGCGGCTTATATTCATGAAACTACTGTATATATATATATAGAGAGAGAGATACCTCTATCTATCTATAAATAAATAAATATATACACACATATAGCCTTCCTGTCCTTAGCTTAAATTAGAAAAGCCTGAAAATCAGGTGGATTTTGGTCAGTGAACTCCCCAGTTCACTTCAGACTTCTCTTCTGGTAAGGAACAAAAATATTATTTTGGCTTGATTCAACTTGATCTATTTCTGCTTTGCTGCTAAACCATGCTTGTTATTTTCAGAACATTAACATTTGCATTGCATGCTCACTATCTGGAATCTGTAACTCCTGGAAATGTGGCATCCAGTTTTCCAAAAGCAGCACAGCATTTATTCTTACCAACCAGGAATACAAACACAGACATTGTGACTACATTCATGGAGCTCCCAAAGGTCTTCAGTAGGTTAAAGATTACTTTAGTCTTTAAAGAAAGTCTCTCACACGCTTATCGGCTGCTGTTGGGAGAGATTCATCGCATATCCCACCACTCACCCAAATCCACCTGACCAAGGTCATCAAGATACTAAACTGACAAAAGGACGAAAAGAATCTCAACACAGAATTACCTGTGGAGCTCCTGAACCTGCTAACACATTTCCACTCAATCTTGAGAGACAGCAGGCACACAGACAGTCCTTGCATTACCAACTGAGGACCCACTGACACTTCCCACTCTCAGCTCAACATGGCATGTCCTGTCGGCAAAGGGAAGGATGACTAGGGGAATATTTGTCACATACCTGCAGAAAAACAGACTTGTAAGGTCTATGAGCCATCTAACTTCAATAGCTTGTCCTGTGCAACCTGTAATCACATAACTACAGGCTACCTAAATAGAAATATCAAAAAAAGGATCTTTTAGCTCTGCATCAGTTTCGCACATAAGTAAAATTTACACAGAACAGAGAGTTTCCACAAGGCAAGACTCACATTCTCTGTCGTTGCAGAGCAATTCAGCCCAAAACAAAGGGATACTTCAGTGAGAACATGGTGGGAAAGGAAGGGAAGGGAAGGGAAGGGAAGGGAAGGGAAGGGAAGGGAAGGGAAGGGAAGGGAAGGGAAGGGAAGGGAAGGGAAGGGAAGGGAAGGGAAGGGAAGGGAAGGGAAGGGAAGGGAAGGGAAGGGAAGGGAAGGGAAGGGAAGATCCCATCTAAATTTTGCTATTACCACCTAAATTTTACAGGAATTCTGTATGCCTGAATTTACTCCAACAGTGCCTTGGATGTCAACAAAAATAAACTGCAAATGATGGGTAAGTTTCTTTGTTTCTAGACTTAACATTTGACTCTTAAGAGCAATCCAGGGTGGGCAGACCCTCCATAATAAGGGTAAGCAACCTTTCTGCTGGAGCTCTGCAGGGCAGGAAGGACAGATGCCTGAGGCATGAAAAGAAAGGCTTCAAGGAAGCTGTTGGGAGCACTGCTGTCAATCTTCACTAGTCTTGCAACTTTCTTAGCTTGCCTCATGGTGCTCACAAACATATTTTCATCTCTCCACACTCTCTCATAATAGTTTTATCCCAGATGAGACCATTTCCACATCATGCTCCTACTATCAGAATAATGAAAGAAAAACCTTCCACATGGAACCAAGAAAATAAGAACAATAGCACCGTTTCTCTTCACTTTCCTCATCTGAAAAGTAGACCTGTGTTTAAGAAATCAGATAAGAAACGGCTGACATCAACTGCTGTTTTTCTAGCTGCTGGTACTTACCCAATTTTATTATTAACATGATAGTCTCTTCTGAAAACTTTAAAAAATGAGATTCAACCACTTGCCTGCACAACATGGGGTCAGGCAGTTAAGCTGTAGAAATTCACCCATCACCATGTATTTTTAATAATACATGTAGTAAGCAATTAATCTATTTCATTTTCCTTTTTTTTTTCCCCCCAAAGAAAAATACCATGAAAAACAATAGCCAGATGACAAATTTGGGCATATCAAAATTCTTAAAAAACCACAAATGCATTTTGCACATTATACATTTCTCAGAAATGATACAAAATGCAAATGGTACTGAAATTTCTGAAGTGAAATACTTCAGCCCAGAAGCTGGCACTTCACGGATAGCTATTTCTTTGTCATAATCAGGCAAGTTGTTTTGACAGTTTCACTTCTATGTTGACTATAAATCTGTGAATATTTCATGGATGACTGAACTGGAACAACTATCAACAATATTCATCAGCCTGGAGTACAAAGATTTAGCCATGGTCCAATAGCTAACTGCAAGCCTGTATGAGTCAAAGTGCTGAAAACCTGTATTCACTTTACACTGTGTAATTCACTTGGATTTTATAAAGTAACTGTAAACTACCTGACTAAATTAACGAAGTACTTTAATCAAAAAGGAAACAGCTCAAATGTAGAAAACAGAAAGAAGAGCTTACTAAAAATTAAACTGGAACAAGAGCAAAAATTCTTACAGGGCTGCACATTTCCTAGGTCTCCATGGAGTGCTGTTTCTTTACACCAAACCATTAGCTTTAGTTCATGCTGCTGTTTAGTTCCTGTCAAGGAAAAAGTCACGCTTCTGTCTCAGTATAGCTGATGCCTGAGGAGCAGCTGCTCTGGTAGGTCCTGCACTTTCAGCCTGCGACAGACAGCAGCTGACTGACACCAGCCAAGGTGTCAGTAAGGATAAAGGAGGGCCCTAAGACAGCCCTCTGCAGGCTCCTCACTCCACATTCTCTGGAAGATGCCTCTGCTTCAACAGCCTCACCCCACATAGTAATCACAGCTGGCATCTGAAATGTGAGACTGAACGAGCACCTGGCATCTTGGTCTTTTCCAGTGCTTTTATTTGCAAGTGCTGGGTGTTGAGGCATAGGCAGCAAAGAACACCTCTGCACAGAACATAACAGCTGCCAGTATTTGCAGTCCAACAACAGAGCACTGAGCCTGCCAGAAGATACTTTAGAAAAAAATGATTTGCAGAACAGGGAAAGGTTGGAGGCAGGAAATATATTCTTATATTTTAGAGCCCTTCTAGCTAATTTGGTTTTAAATCTCTTCTTCGCTGCAAAACAGACTGTGAATCTCAGACAACTGCTGCAAGCAGGGAAGAACAATTAATTTCTTTTATCAGCTTTTAAAAACCAACACAGTTTAAATCATTTAAGTTACTTAAAGGTAACATAGAAAACTTACAGTAGAGGAAAGAATAAACCCAGTCTGTCCGAATATCATCTCTGCATCACATGTGAAAGAGTGATGTGTGCCTCCCTGCCCTAAGACTCAGCAGAATAAAAAACCTTCCGAGATAAACATTACATTTTAAACTAACCACAAAAAAAAATCAATTTTAGATCTTTTATGTCTAAATCTATTACTTTCATAAATGCATATTTTTGTTGACTTAATATTTTTTATCAAGGGCCCTTGGTTTTTTTGGAGTGTTGTCAAAATATCTGCTCCCTGTATTTTGAGGGCATAGCAGATCAGCTGTGAAGAAACAAGAACTGCATGAAAACCAAGAACTGCTCTTAAACCCTCCAAAAGGCCCTCATGGTCCAACAACAGTCCAGCTTGGTCCAGCTTGTTCAACAATCTCCCAAAATCCCTTAGGGGTACCCAAGGAGGAATGAGAACAAGGAAAGAATGTTTTCACTCCTTTTCACAGCCCATTTTACAGGCTTCCACGCTGAAAGAGCAATATACAAATACCTTTAAAGCGGCTTTCACCAAATGCAGCAGCTTGACATCCCTGCCAGACTCTGATTCTGCTTTGTCTCACAACTATCAGGCAAAGATTACAGTAATTTCACGCCTATAAGGCGCACCGGAGTATAAGGCGCACTTCTGGGTTACCGGCAAGTTCCCGTACTTTGTCCACAAATAAGGCACACTGGCATATAAGGCGCACTTTTTTTTTGAAGCAAGGATCCATGTGCAACAAAGTAATGAATTAGTAACAGAATCGCAGGATTTGCTGTCAGGTGCTCAATTTGCAAACAGTTGTCACAGATCGGCGTAGCCTTTAAACGCAGCCCCAGGTGCCCTCCTCATGCCGCGGGCCCCGGCACGCCTGCCCCCAGTGCCCGGCCGCGTGGCAGGGGTGGGGGCAGCCCACGCGGCTCACACTTCCGGGGTGGCAAATTTCCGAACTTTGTCCATATATACGGTGCACCAGCCTATAAGGTGCACTTCTGGGCTCCGAGCAAAATTTCAGTCGAAAGGGTGCGCCTTATACATGTGAAATTACTGTACAAGTATTAAAGACATTCAGCAACTTGCATTTACAAGATCTAATTCCATAGGCTATTGTGCCAAACATAAAACAGCTGCAACAAACAAAAAATTCAGCACAGAGGGGCTGCATGCACTGCAGCTGGCTCTGCTCCACGCTCTGGCCTGTTTCAGGTAGACTCCTGTTGTTCCTGCATGCTTCAGGACCATAAACAGCAGAAAATGTAACTGGCACATCCTCCAAGAAGAACACCAAGGAAGAGCAGCAAAAGTCTAAGAAGGAATCCCCGGCAAAGGGCCATCACCTTCACATTACAATTGCCTGGTTGTTTTTTCAGAATCCCAGGGAAATGCTACAGATGCAACTTCCTCAGCTGATCCCAAAAGCTTTTGAAGCAGATCCAGCAGCAGCCAGACTGCTGATGCTCTTTCTCATCTCAGTGAGACACCAGGATGCCCACATTGTGTGGGAGAAGAAAGGATCAGCACAGTGAGGTCACTGCTTCACTCACTGGTGCACAAGTTACAAATCAGAGAACTTGGGAATGTTACCTATGCTACCTATGTTACCTTTAAGTAACTGAAATTATTTAAACTGTGTTGTTTTTTCAAAGCACATTAAGAAATAATTGTTTTTCCCTGCCTGCAGCTGCTGTCTGAGGTTCACAGGCTGAGATGCTCAATTATACTGTGAAGAAAAGACTTACAATCATATTAGCTGGAAGGGTCTTAAAAGATAATCACTCATGAATGAAGTGATGAATTAGTGAAATCACATTTGACTAGTCTGTACAAAGGAGATTGAGCTCATTTGACATATTTGTTTGCTTTCATTCACAATCAGTTCATTAAATAAAGTTTAGTTTATAGAGTATATTGTTCTGTAAATTTGAGAGATTGTAAAGGATTGTGACACTCCTTCCCCCAGCCTGGTGTTGAAGGATGAGAAGAGAGTCAAGAGTTTGTCAGGTTTCGGTACTAGCATTTGTCTGCAGGATCTAAGACAGCACAGCTAATTCTAGATGAATGTTAGATTCAAATAACGCTGACAGCTCATGTGACTAACGTCATGGGATGAAGCCAGGCTCAACAGATACCTCTAATCACCCTAAAAAGACAAGATATTCATTGCTACATATTTACTAGATACCCATCTAGGAAGTCATGCATAGGATGCTCGAAGTTTCCATTTCAGACATAGCTCCAACTATATGCAGAGTTCTTTTTTTATGTGTGTGTCTGCTTATACCTCTCATGCTTGTTAGATTTATGAACCCCAGCAGTCACTTCCAAGGCAAGTTATACATATTTAATTCTTACATTTTTCCTCATAAATTAATCTATAGAGCTTCTACCCATTTACTGCTTAAGAGTTCTCTTCAATGACCACTGCCTTTGTAACATGAACACTAATAATAATAACATTTCAACTACGATGTACCAGTGCTCTTCTCGTGTCCCCTGAAACAACTCCTCCTACACATGCAACACAACTACACTGACATTTCCTACCACTCTAGCATATTCACAGTGATTCCTCATTTAAAACCTTTATTAAGGAGTGCCAAAATTCAGTGGGCTTCCTCACAGGGAGATGGGGAAGAGCATGACAAAGGTATTACATTCTTCTTTTAATTTTAATCAGCAATTTTTGGTCTAGCACTGAGATAATGCAAGTGAAACAGAATATCAAGTGACTTCAAGTTTAATTCAGGTGCCTTTCAAATTCTCTCTCAATATCTATGCCATTTGATTTCACTAGGACACAAAAGGAATTTATAGTTATTAATCTCTTTTATCAAATGGCTCTCTTTTCAGCACCAGTGAGACAGCAAAGCCTGGAAAAAAACCAAAACCATCAGCCACTTCAGAAATTCGTCTCGTATTTTGCCTATGCAAACCAGAAGGTACATAAGCACAGTCTCCCTATTCAGCACCAGCAGCTGTAGGGTGATGTTGGCAGCTGTGTTAAGACAGCAGGTATTGCTCTACTGCTGCTGCTCTTCCCCTTCCATGTAACACAGATTCTGGACCTCTGCAGGCACATGAAGGATTGCAGTCCAGAGCGACAAGCCAGAGAGACCATAAGAGGGGCTGGGAAGGAGGCCAGCAAACTCATGACCATACCTGCAAAAGTGATCTATGATACAGAGAGAGGCCTTGAGTAACCAGCACAAATCCAAAACTTAGCCCTATACCAGCTACTGTGGAGAAAATGAGCTCTACCCCACATGAAACCAGCTGCACTAAACCAACTCTACAGATTAGGCAGAAACTTCTTTTCTGGTGATTCTCAAGAAATACTCAGAATGTTCTAGTTTTTTTCTTAAAGGAACTGGATATTAACTGTCCTTGCTCAAGAAGTAGGACCCTTTGCAGCCACTTCCCTGGAAACCTATGATCCATGCATATTTTATTACCTCATTATACCGATGGCTGAAGAAAAATGAGACTCTGAGAGCTGTCTGCTTCTAGCAAATATTTAACCACAAGAACAATGTCAAGAGACTTCTCAGCTTGATTCTCTTTGACTTTACTTCAGAATCATGCTTTCCTTATCTCTTATGGCCTGAAGCTAGGAGTGTATCATATTTAGCAATATAAGAACATTTCTCCTCTACGACGTGAATGGATCCTAACACATTATGATAGCATTTACTCTGAAATCAACTTCAGTTGCTCTTACCTCTTCAGATAAAGCATCATCTAAATGTTTGCTCTACACTTGATGCGTTATAAACTTCAGCTTCACAGATTAGAATAACTCTTCCCAACTATTAACAGAGAGAGAAAAAGCAATGCTTAGCCTCTGGAATTGTTTGAAGGAGACAGAGGGGTGGCATTTCACAGTTATGGATCAAGTGTTATCCAGCTGGGCATAGGCCAGGGTGAGAAAAGGCAGATGTGGAAAAAGTCATCAGGCAACTCCAGGCCCCAGCAGCTAGAGGAAAGGCCAGTATCAAGTGTAGAGCAGCCCCAACTTTTGCACCTTCTGAGGATGCAAGACAAGTTCCCAGGCATTCTCTGTGCCAGCTGTCTGTTCCAGTGCCCACAGATCTTCCACACAGCAAGAGCTGCAGGAATAAGGCACCTATTTCTCAAAGGAGCTGCAATGAGAGAGTGGCTGTTATTCCAACTAGCACTTCTCCCTCTTGTTTACCTCTTCAGCCTGTTAAAATTACACTTAGCATATCCAGCATATTTGGATGCCCTTAGCAAAAAGAGCCAGTTGGATCCTCTAAAGCTCTGGTCCTCAGGTCAGCATTAGAAAATGAAAGGAGATCACTGGAGCAGCTCGCAAAAAAAGAACAGGTACGAAAAACCCTAAAACTGGACTCACAGGGTCCTAATATGTAAATCTATTTGCTAAGAAAATTGACTACATTTGTAAGGATTAGAATGCTACAAAGGTATCAGATCCAAAGGGCCAATAAGAAGTACACTTCTGCACATATCTGTGGGTCTAAGCAACATTGCAATTTCTTTTTATGCCTTTTATTTGCCACTGCAAAGATAGGACAAAGCAGCTTTCTTTCATAGCTCTGATTTTCAGCAAAGAACTCTAGTTAGACTGTTTTCAGCAGAGGAAAGTTTTGGATTTGAGGATTTCAAACATCATTTATTTATGTCATTCCAGCTCAACTGTCACCAGCAGCATTATAAGAGTAATGCCAGGACTGCAGACCCAAACATACCTTCAGACCCATGGCAAGCAGCAGGTCTCATTATTATACCAGCTGTTTTACTTCTGTATTCCACTCAAAATACAGGACTCACACAGCAGGCATTTTATGAGCATAAGTTAAATTTGCTTTAGCATTAGTAACAACAAAAAAAATTATTATGTTGCATTTGGCAATGGGCAAGGAAAAATAGCTTCCAGTTTGACCTCTGTCCTTCCTACAAAGTAGACATCAGCATCCCATGGTGCTGGTGCAAAAAGAAGGGCTATGGCTAGTGCTGAAGGCCATGCTGGCAGGCTGGCACAGAGTCAGCATCCCAGCGCATCCAGAGTCCTCATCAGCTCCCAGCTCCTGACTTGCACAGAGCTCTGCACTGAACAGAAACCAAGAGCAATTGCTGCACATAGAGGCAAGATATCGCAAATTAACTGGCTGGCAGCATCTTTCTTCTTTGAGAGACAGCACTTCTGGCTTCCAATAAGTACCCATCAGAACTCTTAACCTCTGCCGTAGAAAAGAAAAAGTCTATTTGACTTGCCAAAAGGAAACCTGATGTGCTATTCTAGACAAGCTGCTCACCTTGATTCATGGCATCGCTGAATAGATGTGGCTGATGTCCAGCTGGCTCAACACCACATTTAGCTCTTGCCTCTGTGATTAAGAACGTGAAGATGCAGTTATATATTTTTTAAATGTTTTCACATTTGCTCTGCTAAGGCACTGTAAGCATTAAAAAGCACTTACTGATACAGCTATCATCAGGAAACATCTCTACAAAGAGTATATTGCTATGTGAGTGCCTTAGCTATTACTGCTGGCTCAGAAGTACCTAATTAAAAAAAAAAAAATCCACTCAACTTTTCTTCCCCATTAATTACAGTCATCAGCTGCAATACAAAAAATGAACAATGAATAGGCATGGAATAGTTTTCCCAGAGAAGTTGTGGATGCCCCATCCCTGGAAATGTTCAAGGCCAGGCTAGATAAGGCTCTGAGCAACCTGGTCTAGTGGAAGGTGTCCTGCCCTGTCCCTGTCAGGGGAGTTGGAACTTGATGATCCTTGAGGTCCCTGCATCCCAAACCATTTATGATTCTATGATGATAATATGCTATTTTAAGTATTTTAAGCATACAACTTTGAAAATAAACAAATAAATGTCTCCTGCTTGTCAAAGCAGCCACGAGAAAGATTTAGAGTATAGTTATAGCAGCAAAGCCTCTCAGTATAGCAATACTTCATGAGCAAAACAGGTTAATTATTACACTTTCTTTTCCCTTCAAATTAAGATTAACACCAGTTCCTTGGCTTTAACTAATTTTAGGACTTTGGCTGTTACATATTTCAAAAGGTATAAATTTCACATTTTTTTTATTTATAATAAATCATGTTAGTACAATTTATTGACTTCTATTATGTAGGAGAGGCCAAACACTAAAATGGAAATATTTTTAATTTTTGAATGAGACCAAAAATACTTTGACAGAAAATACCTGAAAAAATACCAAAGCAATAATCAAACTCTATTTGTTGTAAAATCTATTTGATGCTGAAACCCATTCCCTTCTGAAACAGCACCATTCACATTCGGTCAAGTCAATCTTTAACTTAGGTCATTACTGCTGACCAAGCTAAAAAAATCACATTATAAAAATCCAATCCCAGAGAGCAAAATATATCCATAAGCAATTTACTGACACACACTCCAAATCCTTCTGTTATTTATGTCACACCTTCTGTCACTGCTTGTCTACAGGATAAGAATCTCAGTTTTTATAAAATAATGTATTATCCTCTTGATTGTGAAAGAGCTTGGAAAAAATCCCACTATTCAAATCAATCTCAATGGCTCAAATCTCTGTGGAAGGAAAGCACAAAGAATCATAGTATTTTGTTTAGCAGGTACATGTCTAATGTTTCTGAGAAGTTATGACATTAAAGAAAAATACACACACACAAAATATTCAAAGAGCTGCTTGCCATCAAGTGACTGAAGCAGACACAGACGACATTGACTGGTAGAAATACAGAGACGAAAAAGGTTTCTGTACCCTACAACCTGCTTTGGTTAAGAAAATTGTTTTGTTTGTTTCTGTTACCTTAGGAATTTGACACTTGGACAAAAAGCTGCATGCTGAGCCAAGAGCCTCAAACAAGCTCTGGCTCACTGCTCTCTTCCCCAGCTGGTGGGAAGGTGCACACTACATGCCCCCCATACAATAGAGAAGGGTTTCTGGTCCAGGTGCACCATCACACTGAGCGGCTGTACACTGCTTCCAGGCTCCCAGGTAGCCTCTCCATATGGACAGCTTTTTCTGCATATTGCAGCCCACTCAAAACGAGACATAGTGAAAAGCATAATCATGCCCACAGAGCCCAATCTGCATATCCAAGACCATCTGCAATATGAAAGCAGAACCCAGGAGTGTTCCATTTCACCATCCTTCTTCACAAAATGGAGAAAATGGCCAGGCTCTCTGACTGTCTTGTTACTTTGTTGTCGGGAAGAAAGACAGTGGGAGTCGACCTGAGTTCCCCAAAGTCACACAGCAAAAAGGATTCTTGTAAATCTTTCTCACATCATAGAACGTCCTGAGAAGAATGCAGTCTCCAGAAGTTACAGCAACTGAGTCCTAAAAGTCTTTATTATGAACCTTTTTCCTGAGTGCAAAATACTGTCTGGATGGCTTACTAAAAGTCTAAAGAATTAGAAAAAATACCTGATCAACAAAAAGTAAGGAATAGAGACTAATAACCATCTTTGCAATATTTCATCCTGGAAGAAAATACAAGGGAAAATACAGTCTCGGTCTCCTGGATACTACAGGATTTCACTGGGATATGATTTCTCAGTCCTCCAGTTCCAAGAGTGAAGATTTTATATGGATAAATAAACATAATAAAAAACTCTATCCTCACTTGAGACAGATGAGCCTCTACGTTGCTTATTTTCTTTCACTCTCTGAATGAATGAAACTCAGTTTAAATCCTACCACCATGTTTATCTGTTGCAGCTGCAGGCTCTGAGGCAACATGCAAACATTACTGAAATTTAAACAAAGCTATTAAGTAATACTATCAAGCAATAACTTAAACAAGAAGGGATAGTCTGAATAGTTAGTTCTGCACTGATGGGGGGTTACAGATACCACAGAGTGCAGAGCATGCTACAACCAAACAGCAAAAATGTAGGTGAACTGCTCAGTAAATATTGATAGTCTGGGCTAAGCACAAGAGTCCATCAATTCTGTGCTTTCACCACTGCCTTGGAATAAGTGTTGTTCCACATTTCTCTCTCTCTCTCTGAATATGTGCTGCTGGTCTTCAAACATATCTCCCTGAAGTCAGACACACTGGATTTTTCTGCTTCCATCAGTGGAGGGCAGACAGGGAGACAACATGAAAGCAGGCAACAAAACAGAAGTTCCTTCGACTGCAGCTTCCCCCTGAAGTGGATCCCTTATGAACATGAAAAACCACATCATGACCCCAACACAGGCTGAGAAAGCAGCATTGCAGGGGTGTGACCCTCACCCCTCAGCAAGGCTTTGAGCTGCTGTGGAATGAAAGAGCAGTGAGGTGCCTGGAGCAGGAGCTAGAGGCACACTGAGAGCCAACTGCATTGGGCTGGCTAGTTCTGTGGTCAGCAACACTAAGTGTGATAAACCAGCTTAAGGTGTTTTTAATTTTAAATTACACGCACTCTTAACTTCTACAGCAGCAAGGGAGGCATTATGACACCAGCAGTAAACTGATTTAAATAGAATGTGCAACCTGCCATCCCAGTTTTGAGTGTGGGTGCAGATAAAATAAAAACGCAGCAGATAAGGTGCGTCCCCTGTTGGCTTCAGGTCTAAGAATAGCTGCTGGCTGACTGCTTTTCATGAAGGCCACTCCCAGAACTTTGCATTGCTTGTGCATATGGAGTATTCCAAATTTGTGCCACAGAAATACATTATTGTTCTATTGCACTCTTGCAGATAAGATTAACTTGTGCCACAGTAGCATGCACTGACCTATGAACCAGTATATTGTTCCTGGTTCCTTCAAGTGGGTCTTGCTGGTCTGACTGCTGCCACAAGTTGTTGAGTGATTTTCTTAGAGTTCAAGTCCTTGAGCTGTAGAATAACTTGTCCAAAATCTAGACTCAGAGGCACCGCAAAGGTCAAATACAATATCTGGGGGTTTGAATTCTAAATGTTATATGACGTTCAAAGTTTTTAGCAGCATTATGAATACTCTACATTGGCATTTTTTAAACCTGTTAATAGCTTTTGACAGTTTCTATGTTATTAGGTACCTTTATGCAGTTACTTCTTTTATTAGTTATGAGTATTCCTAAGTTCCACAAAATCTTTTTTATCACATGTCAAGAAAAGTATTAACTGTTGACACTTATTGCCAAGTGAAACAAGACGAGCTGTAATTGTTAGCACTAGAGTGCCCAGTTACAAGGTCTTGCTTCCCAACAACCCAAAGCTCTATTTGTATTAGAATGCCAGCGGGTTCACAGTTTTCATCTGCTGGCTCAGTGGAATCCCCAAAAATAGTTGCATCCCTGCTCATGAGAAAAGTTAACATGGCTATTCCAGAAGGAGAAGTAAACAGGAACTTGCAAGGAAACAAGCTGCAGATTGTGCACCATTATGAAATGCTGAAGAATGGCACCACCGTGAGGGTTTGCACAGACTAAAGTCGTATCAGGGTCTGATCTATAGCAAAAATGTATTCCCTTTACACTTCCACTGCCATATAGAATAGCTTAGGGTCAGTACTCCAAGGAACATGTATGGTTTGATAGGTATAACTCAGTTTTAGAGCCTGGATTATTTGACATCTCTTTAGATTACATAAGCTCAGCTGTATTTCCAGTGCGCTTAAATCCACAGGGCACTACAAGCCTGAAACATCAGCCTTCAAACTGCAATCTTCTAAGTATGCCTGATTTTATTTTACCAGAAAGGCTACAAACACTGAGCACACACCTTTGGCTTCTGATTGAAGCACACAGATGTAAATATGAATTATGTTTTCATATCCTTTAGCCTATCAAACTCTATGGCATCAGATAAATAGTGTTATTGAAAAATCACTATAGTAAAGAATACTGAAGAATTGTTTCAACACCAAACAGATTAAAAAGGAAAAAAATGGCAGACAGTTCTGTTTCAGTCCCTGTACATTAAATTTGGACTAACCTCAGCTCTGCAAAAAGTACAGTAATTTCACGAATATAAGCCGCACCTTTTTC
>VRYO01002778.1:1425628-1442192 GCA_009812075.1 Sialia sialis | reverse complement strand
GAAATTACTGTAATAGTGTTACCTGCCTCACAAAAAAACCCTTTTGGCTGAAATCCACTGCAGCTACCTGAGAAAGTGTACCAGTCAGAAATGACTGCAAAAGATACTGCTGTGGTACCAGTGCCTGGAAATACATTCAGGAATCTTGTCTCAAGATTTTTATTATAATTTTCTTCGTTTAAATGAATTTACATCTCACAGCAGGTCATTTCCCGAGTCAACTGAAAGCAAAATCCCCAGGAATGTCCCCATTGCCTCTTTGTGGCCACCTTTAGCAAGGCTTAGGACTTGCAATATTACAGTAAACACATTATGGCTTTAGAAATCTTTTCAAAACCAGAGGAAAATTGCCAAAAGATGTGCCACAAACATACATAACCTGATGCCTTAATAGCTCAGGATCCATTTGAAAGTAGTTTTTGGAAAAGCACTAGTAGGAATCCAGGATATTGCCAGCAGCATGTAAGATTAAAAGAGAAAGCGTAAACTAAAAGCAAAGTCCCATCTAACAGAGATGCCATGACTCAACCCTACACTGTCTTTGGTTACTGAGCACAAAAGCTTCTCACAAAAGAGCCCCAAGAACTTGATTCAGTTTTCCTGTTTCAACACAGCTGTGGCCACCCAGTAGACAAATAAAAATAAGAAGACAGGAAAGACATACCCTCTGGCTGCAGAAAAAAAAGTGATTGTTCAAGATCACTATTTGCTGTGCCTGCATTCCCTCCCTTCCCAAATTTAAGAGACTTCCTGCCTTTAGTTAAAAATACTAGCATGTGTATTGTTCTGGAAAAGTATTTACAGAGCTGGGGGAAGTGCTGATCTCAGCATAAACTTTAAAAACTGATTCTGTCTTTTAAGAAACTGGCAGCTTCCTGGTAGTTTTATCTGGTATTCTAAAATTCTGAAAACTGGAGTGAGAAGGAGAAGAGGGGCCAGTAAATTGAAATTTATCCACTGAGAAGCAAAGATTGCTTGCCATTGCATAAATATCCTTTCTACCTAAAACACATCAGCAGATCAAATACACAGCTCTTACAATACAGTTGTGAGAATCAATGGCCTTTAAGTTTCAGCTGTTTTATCTATGTTAAAAGTATGAAGTATTTACCTGAGCCACTGATCAAGATCCTTGACTTAGCTGACTCTGTATCACCAGCCTTGGGTGCTGCCTTCAGGTCAGCAAGACCACTAACTTCTACTTCTCACACAGCATTTCTTACAGATATATAGCTTCTAACTGGCTTATATTTTTGTATTGAAAATAACTCTTTAAGCTTATTCCTTCAGGGAGAGAGGGAAGAGCAGAGACAGTATCTGTAGAAAAAAAGCTGAGCTACTTTGTGGTTATGTACTGGGTTTGCCACCTTCTCAAAACACTTTAAGACAGTTTAGCCCATCTTTCTTGCAATTAACCTGCTAAAACCTCATACCTCAGGCTAGGCAAAACCTGTGCCCCAGTCCCAGATGTATCATCACCTCAGTTCCCAGCCTCTACCTAATTCAGCCTGCAGATTAACCCACTGCTACACCCACCCTCCATCCCTGTCAGTGCATCCTTCACAGGGGCTGCAGCTACAAAACCACCCTTGCGCCAGATTTGCCCCCTGGATCAGGAACCCTACTGCAACCATGTCTCCCTTGAGGGACTCCAGCTTAGAGAGGTTGGCTGAGGAGAAGTTGAGGCCACAAAGGCACCTAGAAGAATGGATGCTGCTGTGCCTGAGGGGCCTGGCACCTTTATGCTTCATGCTTCTATTCAGACACAAAGATATTTTACAAAAGTCTTCCTACCACAGATAGCACAATGGAAAATGCTCACAGCTGTGCTGTCATAGGCAGAGAGCAGCTGGTTCACAGAGTACAAATAACAAACAGCTTGCATGAGAAGGTGCAGAGAGGGTCAGGTCAGGCCCTAGAAAAAAGAAACCTCAAACAAACCCATAGGAATGTTGTTCTGTGAACAGTATGGCATAAGCACTTCAAGTACAACCAGTGACAACGCTGCCGTGCAAACACTCACCTTGAGTAGCAGACTGGAACAGGTTGACCACAGAAATTGTGGAGTCTCCCTCACTGGAGATATTCAAGAATCACCTGGATGCAATTCTGTGCCATGTGCTCAAGGATGTCCCTTCTTGAGCAAGGAGGTGGTACCAGATGACCCCCTGTGGCACACTCCGTGATTCTGTGATCTTTTCCTCACAACAGTACCCTGGCCAAAGTGCTATCTTCATGATATATGGAGTTTGATCTGCCAGGAAGAAAAGCAGTGCAATTTTTCCTCCACTCTGGCAAATATACATTTAAGGATGCTTTTGTGATCTCTAAATCAATTTGTCGTTGCTTTACTTTAGTTTTATGTAACAATGGGGAGATGCTGGGAAGCTGAAGGCACTGCCTACTTTGCAGATAAACAAAATATTTCTTAAAATAAGACAGTTTATTTCTCTGCATCTAACAGGAATGTGAGGACTGAAGTCATTTTGATCAAAAACGACCAGATAGTAAATGTGAGAACAACTGCTTCAAAACTGTTCTCAAAGTTGCTCAAAATCCAAAGGAAAAAAGTAAATAATATCTTGCCTGTGTATAATGTACTAAATTTTCCTGTGCCTTTGAAGATGCACTGCCTATGCTCATGATGATAAACTTTTTTAAAGGTATAAATTTCACACTTATAGAATAAATATCTTTCTTCCATTTCCATTTGAAGGAGTACTGCATATTTCCTGATCTCTAAAGGGAGGTTGTGCTTGCCAGTCCTCATGACACAAGCACAAAGCCTTTTGTTTATCCAGGTCCTGACTGCTGACAGTGCCATGCCCAGCCTCACCTGAACAAAGAAGAATTAGTTCATGGACAAAAGCTATCATCCTTAGTAGGCAGGCAGACAAGCAATATTCATTTTAACTTCTCTTCTTCAGCTGCTGTGCCACAAAGTCATTCTAACATGAGGGATTTCCTTCCCTAGCGATGGACCTGATCTTCAGAGTTTAGATCCGCACTTTCCCAACACCTGGATGGCAGGTATTTCTAGTGACCCAGAACTCATGCATGAGCTGAGAATGGAAAATTTCACAACTAATAACTTACAGACCTGAAAGTTGTTCTCCTCCCAGCCTTTCTATGCAAGCTCACAGAATAGTTAACTTTAATTTTTTGCTGGGCTCCTCAGATCTCCTCTGGGATACAGAAAAAACAGAGTAGTTATATGAATGGCAGAAGTGACCTTTTAAAAAGCCACCCCTTTCCTATGCAAACCTAATGACCAGGTTATTACTCAGTATCTTGACAGCAAGACAGAGAACGAGACAGAAACACAGAGAACCTGCATCTCCCTTTCCTCTTTCTGGAAAAGAGCAAAAGAGAGATGAAGCCAACCCAGGGGAAGAGCTGCTGATACATGCCCTTAACAGACATTTAGTTAACACCATATTGTAAAAAGGCACAGAAGTGACCATGAAAACACCTCTAGGCTTAGAAGAGTTTACTGCCTTTTCATAAGGATGTAGGAGCTTCCCCACCACAAGCCACTCAATGAGAAATTCACCTTTGACGCTGTTTTCCAAGAATACCTTCAGGGTGAAGATGATCCTAAAGAAAGCAAGCCCAACTCAAGCACAGCTACTCCATTAATTTTCCTTCAGCTAATTCTGCCTCAGTGGGAAGGAGGAAATAGAAATTTTGCTGTTTAAATAGACATTGAAAACAGGTGTGCTGTTTGCTTCCCCTTTGATGCCAAAAATCTCACTGTGTAAGGAGGACTTCAGGAGGAAAACCCTCAGTAGAAAAAACAAAACCCAAAACCCAAACAAACATCTCTAGTTCCCTTTCCCTCTTCTCCTATCTCTTCAGAAATTAAGATAGTATAATCTCTAGGATAGGTCTACATTTTTGCCCAATAAGCTTTCAAACATCAAAATGTAAAAAGGAAAGAAAAATCAGGGGAGACTCATATTCTTAAAACAAGGTTTGTCAATAGCCTTAAGTGCTCAGCATGTCAGTGATTTGTGGTAAATCTTTAGAGCATCTAAGACACTTGCAAAGCAATTTTTGCAGACATCCTCTAGAGTTTTAGTATTTTTTTTTTTGGCAGGTATAAAGACTGTGAGTGAAGTCTTTTAGCACACTTGCTAAGAGTGCTAAAAGGATCAGTGCCAGACTTAGTTGTTTCTCATGAGCCACAAAAAACTTACAGCATTGTTTGTGTAATCACAGCATCCTCTGTGAATGTAATCACAGCATCATTTTCTGTCATCTACTTTATTAATTATGGAGCACCCAATACAGTTATCACCTTGTGACTATTTCTATCCCCATTCTAAATTATATATTTTTAAAAGTCACTATCAAAATACAATAAACCTGTTGAATATATTTGGAGTAATGTACTGCCCAAACTTTGGGAAGCACAGTCTATTATTCCTATATCACATAACAGAAATCTTCAATAAATGTGTTTAAAAATTACATAGATTTTGCTATGGACAATAATGGTAGCATTCCAGTTTGCTTTACATTTCCTGCAGAATCACATAGCCTTGACTTAGCACACAAAAGCTCTAACTTCCTAGGCTTGTGATGCTGAAGAGAATGACTGCATTCTTTCCAGCCTGCAGGAGCTGGTTTTCATTTTCTTTCCTTAGGAATTGCCATATTCACACAAACACCAAAGACACACACACCTGCTGACACTCAGAGTAGGCAAAAAGCAACACACTATGCAATAAAAGCCGATTTAATCTACACATCTCAATTAGCTGCTTTTCTGTCAATTGACCCACTGGAAAACAACACCAAGAATTTGAAGCCCATGTTTCTACCCCTGCGTGAGGCTGGTTATTAGAAATTTCCCAAACCTCTAAGGGAATGAGTGTCTTGCAGGTAATTGTATGTGCACAAACAAGAGTACCTCACAGTCCACTAAGTTACTACCACATCTGGAGAGAGAAGACACAGAAAAACAGTTCATGGGATTATCTGCAGAAGTACAAAGAGAGATGAATTTTTGAACTATATATATCACATTTCTCCCCAAAAGTGCATTTATCAGGGAAAACAGAGCCATCTCCCAGCTGCCAGATGAGAAGAGACAACAGCAGATGACTAGCAGCCATTCCCAATTCAACCCTGTTATTCTCGCACAGACACAGTAGCAAAGCCAAAAAAATGAACTTGCTGAGACAAGAAATTTTTTTGCAGCAGAAGCAGCAGAGATCTTCTAAATTTTCTACGGCATTTAAAAATTAGTATTGGAAAGAGTGAACAGTACTCAAACAGTTCAGTAGTTGGTATGTTTTTGTTGATATATGTCAGTCTAAGTGAGAGTTTCTGTTTAGAAAAGAAGATTTGGATCAACAAGTTAACCTTTGTTATGCAAGGCTTTCAAAGTGGAGGAAAGACAAGGAAAAACACGCCCAGCAGCCCTAAATTACTCCCAGTTCTTGGCTCCAATTAGACATCAATTTCCAAAGGACTTGAGTGGGCTGAAAACAAAAAGTAGGGACTTAAATCACATTTATGTGAAATACTTGGCTGCATAAGACACTCAATGACAATCTGCTTCACTGTAATTCCCTAGGATGTCCTGGGATTGCTGTTTGTCAGAGTATCTTAGAAATCCCAGCAGCAGTTCATACGCAAAAGAGGAAATATTTTTTAAGAACCTCCATGGAATCATCCTATGGCTCACATTTAGATCCTTGCTTATAAGATTGTATAAAACTGAAGGACAAACTGCATAGGTATAATGCTAGGAGAATTACAGTAATTTGAGAGTAAGAATTAATATAAAAACTAACCGGAAGGACAGGAAAAAAGTTCAAGCCAGTCTGAGGAACTGGGTAGTCAAAAACTTATCAGCTGAAAGCACTCAAAACAATATTTTTGACGGAGATGGATGACATTGGGAACTGATGAAAAAAAAGCTCCAAAATAACACCCTCACTACTCTGCTTTCTGCAGATAAACCTAATGACTCTCCTACTGGCTGAAGTCTGCAGCTAGGAAGAAAATTCCCCTCAGCAACAAACATATGCAATATCCCAATCAAGGAAGAAAATAAATTAATAATGTTTTTCATAGAAGCCTTTGAAATTTGCTCTTGCCAAGCTTACACACGATCTTTCCCCTCGCCAATATATTCCAGAAGCACAGTTTTAAGAGAATTTTGTACATAGAAATGCATTTTGAATTAATGATGTTAAATAAACTTACATTTTGAAAACAATTCAAATTTTCCCATTTTATTTCCCTCACTAATACTTGGTTTAAAGTAATTCCTGCCTTTTGCAGAGGAAACGTCACTATTCCAGCTCCTTCACACAGGACAGAAACAATTTTAGCAAGACACAGGGCTATGTGACTGCAAAGAAACCCAGTTTTAAGGTAAGAAAAACCATGTAACCCAGACTTTTCCATTTTCCACGGCTGCCACCCATCTTAAGCGATGTAGGCATGCTAGTAGAGATCTCCAAAGTACAGACTAAACTAGAAATCTCACTTACGTGAATGGCCATAAAAAGAAACACAATTTTAGAACACGAGGATTCAGCACTACAGAGAAATTAACTATGATCATCTGAAAAAAAAAAAAAATTAAACCCACTCCCTTTAATATTTCCTGGCTTAGAAGGTTTACAGATTTAAAAATAAACAACAAATCAACAAAAAACCTCCAGCAATTTAAAGCCTTGATTCTGTGTTAGCAAATGCATTCTTCACTGAGTTATGGAGTGTGTCTTCCCTCACTGAGATGTGGTGAGAGAGATATTCCTCACGGAGAGCAGCACAAGGAGGGCATTTCTTCCAGCATGAGCTGCAGGAGTTAAAACATGCAAGTCAAAAGGAAGCAAAAGAGCTGGCAACCTTTAGGTTTTACCACATGCAAAGTAACTGCAGAATTACAAATCTGTGACTCTAGCAAAATTGCTAGCAGCCTTTGGGAAATGAAATGATGCGTAGTAACAATGCCTGTTCAAAGAATACAGTACAATATCCTTCGATTAGTCTGAAAAACTGCCTATGTGCTAAGACCTTTTCTCTTTTATACATAGTCTGCTGTCTGGCTTTCTAATACTTTCTTGTCAGAGCAGCAATCCCAGAATATCCCAGAGAGCTAGAGTCTTAAATACAGAAAGACCCACCTAACAAAAACCTCAATTTTACAAAACGCAGCATTTGTACATTTGCCTGAAAGGCAAAGCAGCTAATGACAGCTATAGGAAGAGCTGTGGTTCTCATTTAAAAGTGGAGCTGAGAAGCTAATGATTAAGGCTACAGCTCCTTAGGACAGCAATCCCTGCTGTAATCCTGCAATCCTGAATTAAAATTACAGCAAATTAGCAATAAGGGCTCATTTATCCCCACATTTGTGCATTTATTAGTCAAAAACACAGCACACAAACACACTATGCATTCACACACCTGCCCATCAACACCTGAGTAACTTGCAGTTTGTGATGACCAAGTGCACATCCTAGAACCTTGTGTGGCTACTAAAGTACCACCTCCAGCTTCACGAGTGGAAACTCCAGTCAAGGCCCCAAAAGGCACATGAGCAAACTGATTCCCATTACCAAACACAGCATGAAACAAGCTGCAGAGACCATAAAAAGCACTGCATATTAATTTATTCCAAAAATTACCACTCATTAAATAAACCAAATCTTGCATTAAAGACTTTTCCCAATTAGACTTTTCCTCAACATTACAACATCTCTCTCTGCTTCACCTATCTGGTGGAAGAATTAAATTCCCAATGCATGTCACTGTCATTCCATCCCACAAAGTAACAGACACGATCATTTTTTCGCTCTTTCTCATTATGACACTGCTGCCAAAGTAAGAGCTTTTTCTCCTCCACCTCCTCCTTCTCCTTTCATTTTTGGTGTCTCCTCTTAAAGCTTTATCAGCTTTCAATCTCGATTTAGAGCCTTAGAAAAGCACGACGCTTGTCTGCAAAGCAGTACCCTGGAGAAGGCAGAGGTGGCAAATTGAATAGGCAGTGTCAGTGAGGGCTGAATGACAGTGTAAACCCCCTCAGCGAGGTGCAAACTGTTTTCAGCATGCCCCGCTAAAAACTCAGAAGATTAAGGAGGCTAAGTCAATATTTATCTTAAATTCCCTACTTAGATGTTCTCATACACAGGCAGGAAAAAGCAAAGAAGGGCTATTCGCATTAAGGGATATGGGGAAAATTAATGCAATGGAATTTTGTAATAGGCTTTTTGAGAAAAAAAATATTGGGAAAAAGCAGGAAGTTCATTTCGTACAACTCAACTTCACCCACTGCCTCAGGTTTCGAGCCATGGGTTGTGGAAGCTGGTCAGTAACAAGCGCCAGATCGCCCTGGACTTCCTTCTGGGATGTCACCATTCACCCCAGCAACTTCCTTGCAATGGGAGGGCCCCGGAGGCAGGGACGGGGTTCTGTCGTGTTCATCACAGCAGTATTTCCAAGCACACACACGGCTTATCTCTATTATTAACAACATTTCTAAAAGGACTAAACTGCCTCCTCTCCCTGCAGTTAGGAGTCGCTCAGGACTCCTAATATCACAGTGTTCTACATG
Source organism: Sialia sialis (assembly GCA_009812075.1). Classification (NCBI taxonomy): domain Eukaryota; kingdom Metazoa; phylum Chordata; class Aves; order Passeriformes; family Turdidae; genus Sialia; species Sialia sialis. The sequence continues at coordinate 1,433,617 of VRYO01002778.1, read as the reverse complement.
CCAGGAGATCTTTAAATTCATTGTGCGTTCATGTTTGCCTTTATTGTTCCTCATCGCAGAATCTCTGGGACTTCTGAAAGCCTGGAGAAGCTCAGAGACAAGTGGACTTCAGCACTTCACATACAGGGTAGCAGCAGCCCCACGACAGCCCGCAAGCGAAACTTTTTTTTTTGTTTGCACTCGCGTTTTACTCCTCGCAGTTGACAGAGCAGCCCGTGAGTCACCCGGGGCACGGCCCCAGCTTGGCCGCCAGCCGTGAGTCACCGCGCCCCGCCGCAGCAAGCCAGGCGAGCGGCGGAGCCCCCAAGCCCGGGGAGCCACATCCCGGCCGGGCTGACACTTGCCCCAGGATCTGTCCCCCTGCGCCCCCGCCGCACCTCGGGGCAGAGGCAGACGAGGCGCCGGCAGCCGTGAGGGGCAATCCCGCCCGTTCCCGCCGCTGTCCCGCGGGGATTCTCGCCCGCTCGCCGTCTTACCTGAGGCGCCGAAGGTGGCGGACAGCCATCCCGCCTGCCCAGCAGCACCGGGAGCTGCCGCCTGCCGCTGCGCAGCGCCCGGCCCAGCCCCGCCAGCATGGTCCTGCACCTCCGCCTCCTCCTGCCCCGGCGGGGTCCGGCCCCTGCGGCCTGAGCCTCGGGCCGGGCAGCGCCGCTGCCGGGCGTGGGCGAGCCCGAGCGGAGGCAGGGCGGCTCCGCTGGCGGCCGGGGCGGTGTGAGCGCCTTCCCTCGGCCCCTTCCCGCCCGCCGCCCGAGGGGCTGGGCCAGGCTGCGCCGCTCCCTCCGTCCCGCGGCTCCATGCGCCGCTGCCCGGCCGAGAGCTGCCCTCGTCCCGCCGCGCCCATCCCACCGCCCTTTGTTTACAGGTGCTGCACCTCTCCTCCGCGTGGTTTTCTTCTTGTAATTGAAACAGGTTTTTTTTTTTTCTATTAGAAAAGTTAAATAGCCTTTAATGCCTGTCTTACCAGAGCACCTGGCTCCTCTGTGGCTGAGTATTGCCTTTTTTTTTTTTTTTTTGAGAAACGGGGCTATCACTGCTCCTGGGTTTCAGTGAAATAAGCACATTCAGCTACCACAGAAACGAACAGCAAAGCGACGGAAGACGCTCTTGTAGTTAGTTTACGTTAGTTTACAGCAGTAGAGCAATTAGCAAGGCTTAACATTTTCCTATTCAGTCATTTGCTGGGTATCACGTCCATGTCCGCAAACACAGGTTTTCATGTTCAGTACAAACCACTGAAGCACACCAGTGCGCGGCACTCCACCAGGAAAACATGTCGGGAAGCCTTGTTGCATTCCTCGTCTTTCTCCACCCTTGATCATGTTCCTCCAAAGCAATGCTGCACAAAACAAACCCTCCTCTGATGATGAAAAAAGATCTTAGAAAATTGAATGTTGTAGAGCTGAAAGTGTCACCGTCATGGAAAAGCTCTCCAATTGCACACTTGATGGCTCAAGAGGACTAAATAAGACCCCAGTTGCATTCATTTTCTGAGTGCTGGAATGGAAACCTCCAGCAGCTTAGACCTTAGGTCACATAGACATTCACTCACATTTCAGGGTCACTGTGATCTATTAAAATAAACGTGATCCCAGGAAACAGCAGAAGAGCAGTTACTGTGATAGCAGGCAGTGACTCCCAAAGGCAATAATTTGTGATACAATCACTATTAGTATTTACTGTAGCAAAAATTCTCAGAATTTTTTTAGCAATTTCCCTTTACAAATTAAAAGTTAATTTCTCAACCTTACATACCTTATTACATAATTTATATTAAGATCCGTAAAGTTCCCAAAGGTAAGATAAGATCAAATGGTTAACTATATTAATTCAAGATGTAATGTTCATGGTTTTGCCAAGCAAAGGTAATTAGATCATGGTAACTGGCTTCTTTTTTTTATTTTTTTTTATTGTTATTTTTTAAATACTTCTACCACATAATGATGGCTTTATCAAAATTATCTTCTTTAGAGAGGAAAAAACAATGTCAGTACTAGAAAACAGATACAATAATTTCACGATTATAAGCCGCACCGTTTTCATTGAAGAATCCAGCCTACCCCAGTAGTGCGGCTTATGTTCAGGTGCGGCTTATCTATGGACAAATCCCAGAGAAATGCCAACCCGGAAGTGAGAGCCGGCTGGGGAGGGTGCCTGGGGCTGCCTTTAAAGACTTTGCTGGTCTATGAAAAAAAAAAAAAAAAAGTGCGGCTTATATATGGACAAATCCTGTGGTCTACCCGGCTACCCTGACGTGCGGCTTATAATCAGGTGCGGCTTATAATTGTAATTTACTGTAAATTACTGTAATTTAGTTTCATTTTGGTCATTGTTTAATGCTGTATTTATTTTTTGTATTTTGTTTCAAAATGTTGATAAGGAGCAAAGAAGCCCTGATGCTCACAGAAGCTTGTGGATGTTAACTTATGGAGGAGACTGGGAATCAAGACTTACGTTTTTATATACAGGGAGGAGAATTAAGAGAACACTTGTCACTGCCAAGTTTAAAAAGGTGACTGGATCTTTGAAAAGCCTATCCTAAATTAATCTTTCATGCCTGTACAAGTATTGCTTTGCTGGCTAAGCAACATGTTTCCTGTCCTACAGTTGCCACTGTAAGTATTGCCTGTTCACTGCAACTTAGGTTTTTTTCAAATGATACCTCAAAACATTTTCTTGTAGTTCAGGCCTAAATTAATGTCATATATAACCAAAACTTGACAAAGAAAACTCTACATAAAACTATTATTGTATTTATCTGTTCACAGCCACTGAATATTGTACAAATAAAAATTGCTGTGAAACATCACTGTGGTCACAATACCATTAAGATGCCCATACAGTGGAGTGAAAGGCAAAGTTTCTTGAGTGAAACTGCTAAAAAAAGGTCTCAACTTGAAATGTGTTCAAGTGGCACAACTTTTAGAATGACTTGCTAGTTCCCAAATTTTTGCCTGTTCCTCTCTCCCCACCATGCTTACAGTGTAGTCAGTAATAAGAAGTTAAATTATATTAACCTGCAACTCTATTTGAAGTAGTTTTCTTGTTCTGTGACACGCAGATTCATCTCTTCCCTTCTGGTATCTATTGGCTCTGCCAATAGGAAACAGAGCTTCAAGGGAAGAGATTAAAGCATGCAGAGCATCAGGGTTCTCTTCATATCACGCAGACATGACTAACCCCAGATCCATTAAGAATATTGCTAGGAAAGCAAGCAGATTATTACAGACTTAAGACTTCAAGTTATATTCTCAGGAGTATTTTTAAAGACAAAATGATTTACTGAAATAAAGCCAGAGGGAGTTCTAGGGAGGCCTGAAACTAACGGGGAATAAGATGGACTCTGGTGCTTCCAAGAGGAAGGGTTCTGTCTCATAAGTTTCATTCATTTCAAAATAAACTTTAAGACAGGACAGAAGGACACTAATAACCTTCTGAATTAAAAAGTTTTCCCTGGGCCAAATAGCAAGCCAAGAAGAGAGAGCTAATATGCCTCACCAACTGGATTGTCAGAAACACACACTGCAAGAGCAGAGAGCTCTACCTTCACCACAGGGAGGAATGTGACTGAAGGTGATGTGCATCATATTTCAAATAGGTACAGAAAGGAAAGGCACACAGACTAATTACAGGGTGATCAACTTCATTTGCTAGCTATAGAAATCCAATGACAGATTTGATGAGGACCCCAATTATAGGATGATGTTCCCACCACTCAAGGAAACAAATATGATTAGATGTAACTTCAGCCATGATTACAGGGAAGCCAGAGCCCTTTTCCTCATCCTCTGACTTGTTTTGCTCATAGCATTTCATTTAAATGCTTCCCTTTTTTTGTTCACAGGTGCCCTTCCAGAGGGAGAGAGAGCAGAAAAAATCTAATGGCAAAACTTAAAAGCCCCCCAACAATACCAAACCCATAGCAGAAAGCTTGAAGTTCTTCATCTAAGGCTGTTGTATTCTATCCTCCTTCAGTATACTCCTGGGACAAAATTTTCCAATGGATCTTACTTGAAAACAACAGTAGACTGTTCTTTTAACTCTTGCACACTGCAGTTCAAAACAGAAAATGTAATGACAAAGAATAAAATTCTGAGCTATCTTCCAAAAAACATGTCTATAGTCAGATTTATCTTGCATCTGGTGATGAAAAGCTGTTGAAAATCTCTCCTCTTCAGCAGCAAATATGAGGTAAGATCTCAAGCCTTGCTTGCAGAACTCCAAGTAAGGGCTTTACAAGTCATCAGTAAACAGCCTGGATTTTCCCAAAAAGTCATCAGACTGAAACCCAAACTCTTATGTTTTCATGAAGAGGGTAGCACTTCTTGACATGGTATCAGCAATGTGCCATGCAGTGTAAAGACAAAACTTTTTCACCAGGGAAAAATTATTTTCTCTCTCTCAGAAGAAAAAAATCTCTCTTCGAGGTATAAAAGAAGAGCTCATTGCAAAATACTGTCTCTGCCAGTACTAATATATTAATCTGCCTGCTCTAGTAAAGAAAGAGTGAGATGAGACCTATCACCGCCCAGCATAGAACACAAACAAAAGGTCTGTATTTTTTATAGAGCAGGGGATCATGCCAGCAGGATTTCCTAAATTAACTGCTGGAAGGTATGATATCACATGGGAAAATACCTGGACTTCAATTACAGACAGAAATTCTTACTCAAGGCAGGGGAAATGTTTAGAGGTGGAGGCTCATAAATTATGCTCTTATTACAGAGTTGCCAGGCTGTCTAAATTGTACTGGAGTATTAAGTCAGTACAGCAGAAACCTGAGTCACAATTAAAGGTAGATGCCATCATTTATACTCATTGCTTTTTCCTCCCTCTTCTGAGTATTTTTACTGTCTCCCCTTTTTCTTAGACTTTCTTACATGCTTCCTCTGGCTTGTAAATATATCTTTGAAGTGGTTGCACGACTGTGGATGGAAGGAATTGGTGGGGTAGTGTGGAGACAGGGCAGAACTTCCCCTCTGGCTGCCACTGCACAGGGAAATCAGCCTAATCTGCCTCAGGAGTCACAGCTCCCAGGACAAATAAATAAATAACATGCCAGAAAGATACAGGTGAGATCTCCCATTTCCAGTTTCAATTCTGGAGCCATTCCAGGCCCAGCTTGTGTTGAAGGCATCTGTCATCGGACAACAGCAGCATGATGGAGAAGTTCAGTTGTTTCTTTTTCCCTGGATAAACCATAAAGCAGAGCTTTGGCTGTTTCCAGGCTCGCTTCCCTCTGCACCACTCTACCACAGAGACAGAGCTCAAGTCTTTAGCTTGGCACCTGCAGTATTAAAGAGATCATAGAAAGTGGTTTTCCCCACTCAGGCAGCCTTAATGACATACACTACACCTGAAAGACTGACTGCTTCAAACGTGAGAACACACAAATTTAATGTCATCAGTGATGGACAGGAGATGATTGTTGAGAGCACAACCCTTGTGGCAAGGGCCCCTCAGTGAAACCTCTGCCTAAGCATTCCCTGCTAGTAACTGAGAGTGACTAATGGCAATACACAGTTCAACACACATCACTCAAATACAAAGAACATGAAAGCAAGGGGAAAGAGAGGAACTGAAACCAAACCTGCAAGCAGCAGTAACAAATGAGTCCTCAAAATAAACATTCATTGTTCCAGAGAAAGTAATGCACACCCACAGAAGCATGTTCTTTGTGTTAGTTTCCATTGTCTTTTCACACTAGTAATTGCAAATGACCACCAGAGCTGAGCACAAACTCCATCAGACTACATTACAACCACATTCAGTCTAAAAATTCTTGACATCCTGTTTTATGCAAATACGCAGGGATATGAGTATTCACTCTAACCCCCATCCCTTCCCAGGACATTGTACTCCATCTGCCTGTTCTGCAGAGCATATTTGTGCAAGCATTTCAAGGGTTTTTGTAGTAATATTCTTGTTTGGGTAACAGCCTTCCCTCCCTTCCAAGTGGTATCATGTTATCTGCCTTGTTACTCTTTTAGGCTGAGGAAGAAAGGCTGCCACAAGCATAGCAATATGTGTGAGAGAAGGCTGGCTCCTAAGCTATTTTACATTTGATTCATATACAATTCACACATACAATTCACAATTCACAAGCTGAAGCTGAAGGACATTGCTAGAAGTCCTAACTCCTGCTTCAAGAGGTCTTGCAGACATGCCTGGACCTTTTCCACAACATAGAGTTTCTACACATACCTACAAGTTTTCAGTAACTTCTAGGGTTCTTTTTTTTTCGTTGCTGTTGTTGTTGTTTTTTGTTTTGTTTTATTTTTTTTAAGGAAAGTGCTAAATTTTGAAGGAGCTGAAAAAGTCTTTCTCCAGTTTTAGAAGAAAAGTGAGGAGGGCTGAAGAGTTCACAGGTTTCAGGTTTTTGGTTTTTTTCTTAAAAGACTTTTCCATGAAGCTGTAAAACAGAACATATTTTTTATAACACAAGCACACTTGCTTATTTAAAGACATAGGTTACTGGTTAACCAAGTTCATAGTAGCAAGAACTCAGAAAGAAAAAGAATAGAAAAGGGAAAAGGCTGGTGATACTCACCTTCATGTAAATCAATTCATGCAACACTGTTTGTGATAGTTTAAATAGTACCAGGCACCTTATGTCAAGTATAATCCTAAGAGGTGGTGTGGAAGGACAAATGAACATGCCATCAGAAATTTAAACACATTGAGAAACTGAAAGCCACAGAAGGCAAATTAAGTAGAAGACCTAACAGGGTGCTAAAGAAAGAAAAGTATAGAGCAGCTAGCTACCTCATGTTGTCCCCAGTTCAGGAAGCTACAGAATACTTGGAATCTTTCAGAAAGAAGGAAAAATTATACTTTTCTCCACAGGTAGTAATATTGCAAAACCATCTATTAGAAGAAATTACTCAGTCTAAGGTTAACAATACTCATTCACTCTGATAAGGAAAAATGCTGACAGGGTTTTTACATATCCAGCTGATCTCTAAATGCATAAGGTAGAGATGCTTCTTGGGGTAAGACAACTTCCACACAAAGGATTCCTCATGTTTCACCCTGACCGTCGGATACCAGCCACTCTTAAAGGAGACAGGATGCTGGAGCAGGTGGATGGGCAGTGCTGCTTGATGATCCAGCTGCAGCCTGACAGTGCTGGAGCAGCTGACAGACTGCTCGCACCCAAGGCTGCATTCCTCCTGCAGAACCAATCCAGCCACACTGCTGGAGGTGCCAGAGTCCGCATTGCACAGGCAGTTTCCACTCTTCTTCCATGAACTTAAAAAATTTCAAAACATACTTGGAAGACTGAAATATTTCATGCTTGCTCTCCAAGAATAAATTACACTTTCGCATACGTGGTTTTGGTTATTCAAAATAACAGCTTGGATGAGGGAAAGGGGAAACTTGCAAACTCAAATGACTTTTTATTTTGAACAAACATGTAAGGCACTGTGAAATACAGCCAGATTGCAAGAACTGCCTAAACATGACCATCCGCATAGGAAAGCACCAATTTTTCAGAAGCTCTACATGTGCTCAGTAAGCTGGATGAGGACATCCAGCACATATACCAGTGATTCTAGTTTTACTTCTGGCTTCTCCTAAGTTCTGCTTCAGATAAGAAAGGCATCATATGCTGCCACCAAAAAGAAAAGGGCAGAAAGAATTCCTTAGCTACAGACAACTGCCATATATTTTATTTCCTTTTCTTTTTCTTCAGCATTAGGGAATCAGGTAATTTTTAGTATTTTGTATTCATAGAAGCTGAAACCTAAAGCCTGCAGAACTTTTTGAAAGCATTGTATCTTCAGAAGTTATTAAAAGAACAAAGTATTTTCCTAAATATTTTCTCCCCCCAAATGATGATCTAATATTAAATAATTTGTTAATTTTAAAAACATCTTTTCAAACAATGTAAGAATAACATTTCCTATGATTAGCAGATTACCAAGATGGCTAATTATCACCAACTCCTTATCATATTTGAGGATTCTTATGCCAATAAACACTTTACTC
>VRYO01002778.1:1372043-1424628 GCA_009812075.1 Sialia sialis | reverse complement strand
CTCAGTGTCTTGCAAGTGGAAGCTTTCTATTCACATTGATAAAAGAAGTATTATACTGCTTGCTAATCAAACAGTAGTTCCTTCCAACACTCTTGACCTCTGTAAAATTGACACTTTCAATGGTAGCATGATTAAGGGTGTAATCAGAGATGTGTATTTGATGTTGCCTCTAGGGTAGGGTTCTCTTAACATTTGAAAAAAATAAAGCCTCAAACATAGCTTTAAGTAAATATAAAGCAGAAAATCATAAACAGGTGCAAGAGAAAGAAATTTTAATCCTTTCTCCTTAAAAAAAAAAAAAAAATAACTTCTTGTGGAATATTTCCAGTTTTGCCATCTCCCCTATTTATCTTCTGTAGAAGTGTGCACAGACTGAGATCCTGTGCATGAGTGGTACTTCAAATCAGGTAGCTCCTTTTGCTAAGGTCAGCCAAAGGGAAGAAAGAAGGAATTGTGTGCAATATTTATTTTTTCCTAGTTATCAAAACTGTAAAGGAAAAAGATATCAAAGGCCCTACAGATGGATTGAAGCATGAAATGAATTTGAATTGTCATTGTTGTTGTAATGATCTTTTACATGACACTAATCATGTGAGAATTCTCTTGACACCCTCCAAAAAATAGGAATGCCTATGCACTTTTCCATGGACAGGAATCATCAGTATCTTGTGAAGAACAATAAAATGTTCTCAAAAGAGACTTGAATCCAGCTATTTGCAAAAGTTTTTGGTTTAAAAACACTTTTTAGATTCCTGAATTTAAATATAAAATAACATCAGTTTAAGTAAAGACATGCAAGACTGCTAGAAATGGTTTTCTTTTTTTAATTCTAGAGGCAGAGAGGTAAAGAAATTGCATCAATAAATCATTACAGTTTGCCCATTCCCTTTAAAATTTCCAATACAAGTCTACCACAGATCCTGGTATGCTAAAAATCAGAAGTATCTGTGATTCCAATTATATTCTACCTCCTTTATGAAAATCTGAGATGCAATTGGGCATGTAAAACCCTTTCACACTTTTTTAGAACTGAATAAACTACCAGAAAATACTATCTAAAAATTTAACATGTATTAAAATATGAAAAACTGTTTTAAAACAAAACATCATTTAAGTAATTTTTACATAGTAACAGACATTTATTTGGGGTATTGCATAAATTAGTTGCCAGCTAAACCTCAGACCTCCCCGCTCCCCACACTGACTACTGAATTTCTGCAGGGTTACATCCTTCTCGCAGAGACAAATGCAGTTCAAAACTTCTGCAGAAGTCAGTGACTGAGGTTGTAATGACTTCCTCATTTACCCACTTGTGTGCCATAGCTTGACACATCATCATAAAACTCTTAAAATCTACCAGATGTGAAAAAGCTTGACCCCACATTTAAAATTACAGAAGAGCTCTTGACTCTCAGGATTACTGACAACTGCTTTCAGCTTTTTACAAACACCAGCCATGAGAAAACTACCTTTTCAGTAGCTGACAAAATTTGCAGAAAGCCAAGGCAAAACAGAATTTCCTGTCTGGGTCATCATTCCTTCACTGCCAGGAGAAGCTCTACATCAAGATTAATAAATAGGTTTATTTCTAATAAGCTTAAGAACAAAACAAAGAATTGAGTTCAGTAACGCTTCTCAGGGACCTGCATCATGCATCCTACCATTGTAAGAGCTTTATGAGCTCTAATTTCTCCCACAGGAACTTGCACACTACTTCCTTGGTAAAAGAGGTACAAGATCTTGCATGTGGAACAAAGATATAAAAAGGAACCCCACTGTCAGTATTTAAAATACAGAACATTTTAACTGATCTCCCAGAGACTTAGCTGGGACTGGGAAGCATCTTCCCTGGGAAATCTTAAATTTCCAATGAAAGACATATGATAGATATATTATGAGGTGGAAGACACTTAGGGAAAAGTTCAATCCCTAGTGCCTAGAGAGCTACTTTGGACAGTGCAGCATTTCATTTAAGCAGATACAAAAGTATGTCTTTTATCTCTTCTCCAAAACCTTACTTATGTAGGCAACAAGCTTGCTGAGCTTCTCAGTAGCTCCCTTGGTGGGATTAATCTTTAATCAGTATCTTCTGCTACAGTGCCATGATCCAAGCCCTTGTAAGAGAAAATTTATTTTAGATCACAGAATGTTTAGAGTTGGAAGGGACCAGAGCTTATCTGGTCTGATACCTCTGGTCAAACAGGCTCATCCCAAGGCACATTGCACAGGATTGCATCCAGATGGCTTTTGAATTATCTCTCTGGGCTATCTGTTCCAGTTCTTGGTCACCTGCACAGTAAAGAACTTCTTCCTCATGTTCAGATGGAACTTCCTGTTTCTGTCCATTGCCTCTTGTCCTGTTGCTTGGCATCACTGAGCAGAGCCTGGCTCCATCCCCTTGACACCCTCCCAGCAGATGTTTATAAACACCGAGCTCCCCTCTCTGTTGTCTCCTCTCAAGGCTGAACAGGCCCAGCTCCCTCAGCCTTTCCTCGTAAGAGCAGCTCCAGTCCCTCATTGCCCTCGTGGTCTCCACTGGACCTGCTCCATGTCCCTCTTGTGCTGAGGAGCCTGGAACTGGACTCAGCACTCCAGATGTGCCTCACCAGGGCTGAGCGGAGGGGCAGGATCACCTCCCTTGACCTGCTGGCAATGCTCTTCCTAATGCACCCCAGGATACCAATGGCCTTCTTGGCCTCAAGGGCACTGCTGGCTCATGGACAGTTTGTTGTCCACCGGGACCCCCAGGTCCTTCTCAGAGATACTCTTGCCATGCCTACAAATACTCTATTGATCAAAAGACTAAAATCAGTACCCTGAATCCTGAGATGTTTCAAATTCAAGATATTTCCATGAGACTTTTAGAAATTTAAGCCAAAGATCAGTCAGAATGGAGATGTGCTTTATAATTAATTAAAAACCCCCTATATTCTCTGTGCTGTGTAATAATTTTACTGAACAAATAGCTCTAAAGATGTACTTTTCATAATTTTTATATACAAAAACTATACTAGAAGAATAAAGCTTTAAGAAATGATTTTACAGAATATGTTGCAATTAATCATGGTGTAAACATATTCCCAGATATCAATATCAAACTGACAAATCAGAAGCATCTTCATGGAGCATTTGAATGTTAACATGCTCTTCTCATCTTTGCAAATACAAATGATTTTTAACATGCCTCACTCTTCAGCAGCACTTAGCTTTCACCCAATGCACATACCTTTACAAACAAGCACTGAAATCCTGAAGATCTGATTTTGGGACAACATTCAGCATTGCCTCAGATGTTTATTACATGATAAATTAATTTACTAAGTGGAACGTTTCTCTTATGTAATTCTTTGGGTAACTTAAACACATTTAGTTAAGGACAACACACAAATATAAGGTATCTTCTCCAAACAATGAGTTTGTGCTAACATGCAGAGTAACACTACTTGCGAAATTTAACTGTTGTAGCTTTTAAAGCATTTGCAAACCATAGCTAGTACATTTTCTCCTTGACTATTTGATTTGGGGCTATAGCAGTTAAAATACAATGTTAGCATTTTCAAGGCTACATTAAATTAAAATGTAATCATACTAATAATAATTTACTTCTTTGTACCTAATTATTCCATTGTAGTCACATTTCATTAAACCAAACAGATAAACGAAGTTCAGGAAACTAAGTATGATTGATTGTGCTTTATGAATTAATTCTAATGTGTCTCCAAAAAAAAAAAAAAAAAACCCTAAGAAAACCATCCCAAGTTAACCAAACTGAAAAATCTGTCATAAATCTATCAAAAACCCCAAACCCTTGAGTCACCAAAACATTAGCAAGAACAAAGTTTCCGAAATACGCAAGTGTGATTACATATTGAATTTTGTCATTTTAAAGCCTTTACTTTCACTGATGTAATGCAAATAATTTTTACATCCCTTGCTTTTATTCAGATCACAGCAGAATTCAAATCTTCAAGTGGGAGTGATTCCCCACGCTCACTCTAAATGGCAACAAGTTATAGAAATCTGGACCAAGACTACAGTAGTTACAAAACGCAAAACAAGGTTAACAGATATGCCTTCTTTAGGAGAATACATAAGAAGGGGTTTAGGAACTCTGTATCAAAACTCATTTCAGATTATGTGGTGTTTCCTCCTCCCTTCCACAGGTCTGTGAAATAAGGTGGTAAACATGTTTTCTTCAATATTCAGCTGGGCAAGAGCTTAGCTGGAAAATGATTATAGTTGCATAAATATAAAACCACAAGATAAAGCAAAATATTTCATTAGTAGGCCAATCATAAATAAATTCACCTAAAATTAACAAAAGCAGCAGCTGTATTCCTTCTACACTGATCCTTTTAAAATCGTGTTTAAATAGTCAACTTCATTTTCTAGCCTGGGACAAAACAATTCATTGCCATCGAGCACTCCATTCTGCAGAATGAGCTGGGTACTTTTTTTTTTTTTAGTTACATTTTTTACATTTTTCTTTACAAATGTAATACCTATGTACATCATATATTTTATTTCTACAATTGATTTACTTTACTGAAATTCTACAACTTTCACAGGGAATTTGCTGAAGTCTTTAGCAAATATGAACCATTCCTTTTAAAAAGAAATTCATATAAACAACCAACATAAATCACTGCCCTCTGACATCTCTGTTAAGGATTTGCATCTGGAAGGGCTACTATAACAAATGTAAGAAAAAAGGCTTTACCTAATTGTATATTTTGTTAAGAAATCATCCCACATAGCTACATAAATTTACCAGCTTGCAATAAACAGAGCACCATACCGCTGCACAACTGGAAACGTGTACAAACCAATTTTAAAGTTTACTAGTGAGACAGCTTCATCACCCGCAGCACTTTTAGACTGAAGGAAATCTGCAAAATTCTTTTGGAAATGTATACTCCTTTAGCTGTAAAGCATCCAGAACAGTGCTGGTCACTGTATATTGTGAAGAATAAGTATTCACTTCCGTAACTTCCCATATGCTTCTCTTGGCCCAAGCTTCTGTCTGAAGCCAGACTTTTTCTTCTACCTATTCCTTGGTCACTTACAAATCTGCTGTTGAATATTAAGTAGGAATTCATAATAAGAGAAAGCTGCTTCTGTCCGATCCTCAATTAAATGCTGAAAAAAATCTGTTTTGGCAGGGTTCTCATCTCTGAAAGAAGAAGGGAAGGTATTGAGCAAAATCAAACTTTGAGCAAAATAATCCACTGCAAATACAGATATATAACAAGTTGCTTATTGTCATTTGGAATATAAATTCAGTCCAAAGATATTACATTTACAAATAATCCAAAGTCTAGAAAAAAATCTGACGTTTGCAATACACTGTCAAACAACATTATCTTTTAAAATATATAAAATGGTAGAAAAGCAGGTGAAATACAACACTTAAAATCTTGTAAAAACACAAAAAAGGTAATGTAAAAATTCTTTTGTTTTAGAAGCCAACAAATATGCAAATATGGCAATGAAAAATTGCAAAAATTACATCTCTGCTTATATGTAATCTCAATCTCAATCCCCTTCCCAGGCTTTCTTACCTGGCAACAGAATAGACATGCCAAAGACCTAGTATCCAAAATTACTGCCCCCATAAAAATTTGCTAGGACACAGCCCTCTGTTCTGGTGTTGTGCAGCATGCAGCAAAGCTCTCCTACTTATTATGGCCTTATTATACTACTTATTATTTTTTGCAGAGATTCTTGCAATTCAAGCAGCAGCCACAATGTCAACAGCTCAAGACCTTCAGTCCTGTATTTCAGTAAGATTACTCTCTGAAAAGTCATGTCCCATCAAGCTCAGTAAAACAAGTACTCTACAAGTGAAATGTAATCTCAAGTACAATAATTTTATGGAATTTAATCCTCCTTAAGTAAGCCATAGTTTGAAAAGGCTTCAGAACTTGGCTCATCTATCACAGATCAGCTGCTGTCCTGTAGATCTCAGTAACAAATACACACAATTATTAAACCATCTACAGATTACTAACTTTACTTGAATCTTTTTTATATACATATAATGAAATTATAAAAGCTATCCCAGCAACTAATCTGGTTAACACCACTGATCAAATCCCACTGTGATTTAGTGTATTCCTAATATAATATACAACTAGTTCCTACCAATAAAACTATGAGCAACTGAATTTGCACTAGAGTAAAAGATAATGTTTGTCACTAGACAGTTTTATAAACAGCACTGTATCAGCTGGGAAGGTGATGTTAATCAGTTTCTTCCAAGACAGATATACTCACTTTTCATCTTAATTAGAAATTGTAAATACAAGTTGCAAGTAACAACTCAGTACCATAACAGAAATACTTACTTTATTATTTGAAGAACTGGACTTAAAGGTCTACTATCTCGAAGCCAAGATATAAAAGATCGTGTCCTTTCTGAAGAAGGTGCATCCACTTCAGGAAGCTGTGTCTGGTTGAAGGCAATTGAAAGAAACCATCACTTTTTACTATTGAACTATTTAAAAAAAGATCCTGAAAGTCATAACTCAAGCCACAATTTCTGTTAGGAAATTACTAACTGTGGATTTACATACACAGACGTTCTTCTTCAGCTTAAAGGACAACATTTCATAATATCTGTGGTGCACTGCTATCTAGGAAGGAGTACAACTTTAACTTCAACTGTGTTTTAAGTGCAAAAGATTTTAGACAGTAATATTATCTTTTCAAAATCCTGCTTTTGTAGTCTTCTTGCCTATATCATCTTCTGTCAATCAAATTTCTACATGTTGCACTTTGCATCACAGAAGAAGTAAAATCTGAATTTTATGTAAATGTGAATGGAAAGGTGCTACTGGACTATTTGGTTAGGGAATAAGCTGAAAAAATAGACTTAAAAAGAGTTGAGCAAGTCACTGAGCTAAATATATCACCTCTTCAGCCAATACGATGCTTTAAGACAACTAACATGACATAAAGGAATATATTTCAGTTAAAGTAGTTCCACTGTTACCTTTGTAGAATGAGGACTTAATTCAAAAACAAAGATAACTTTATGTCAGTTTTTGTCTCATTTTCATTATAATAGATGCTATATAACCATTAGAAAAAAATCATCATCCTTCCTTTATCTAAGTTCTTCCTGGAAACTCTATTAACTAATACCACCAACTGGTCATAGGGGACAGTTCTAAATTACTAATACATGCAAAATACAAAATTCTGAACAAGCAGTCCAGTTTTATAGTAGTCTTATAGCTTACCACTCTGAACCTGTTCCTTTCATTTTCCTGCTTGATACTATACAACTGTAAGCAGAAAATTTCTACCTATGTGTTTCCATGCTAACATTTTTTGGTATGGTACTATTTGGATATAACCATTTGATTCTGAACCTTCCTAGATTGTCTTAAAAGGGTCCATCTTCATCTGTCAATTGTTGGTACTATGGAATTATTGCTGCTGTGTTTCACACACTAGACTATAGGTTATAATATAAAAAAATCCTCCATCAAAACAAACATCCAAGGGTCTCTGATGTTCTAATAGCTGAAAGTTTCTCTTTCAACACTGAGTCAAGGCTTGGAAGCTGAGCAAAACTTAACTCTTACCATTACTTACAGGCCTATTGTGTCATACCACAGGTTTGGTATCTTACAGCAAGTTAATCATTAACACATCTGAATTGATGTTGTTTGTATTCATCTTGTGAAATTACTTCCTTTTCTTGTGAATGCACACGTATTTCCATTAAACTAATAAAAGCAGTTATGTTATATAGCAACTGTTTGGCATTTCACACATGATGAAATTTACATTCTTTCCTTAAAAACATCTTACAACTTCTATCTGATTCCTATGAAGCTGACAAGAGGTTAGAAGGTACTTAACTAAAAAAAAAACAACCTCATAGTTACATAATTAAAAACTGAAAATACAGAAATAAATAGAATAAATGCACATTCTAAGTGTAAGCAGTATACAGCTCAGCTCATTAAAATGCCTACCATTTTCTGTGGCACTGATGCATAGTTCGGGTATCCAAGAACATCTTTTATGAAGTTGTTATCACAGTTTTTTCCAATCCAAAGGTAAAAAGTCTGTAACAAGTCAAATCAGTTTTAGAAAAGGCCCTGCATACATTTTAGAGAAACAGGCAAGTGGTGATGCAATAGGAATAACACCAGAATAGTAATTTCCATGCAAACGAATCACTTGAATATTCCAGTTGCAATGCATGCATACATGTCTATATTCACAAGTAAGTGTGTAAATACATTGGCAACTCTTAGAGTAAGGTCATCAAACATGGAAAAAAATATATAGGTAGAATTCAAATACTGAAAGAATGAGGTTGCAGGACACATTTATAATAGAACAGTTAATGCAGTAACTTCCCATGTTACCTCCTTATATGAAATGCCTCAAATTATTTGAACTCACACCACTCTGTTGGTCACTGCACACTGGCTTCCCAATCTAAACAAGTTTTAGTAAATCAATTATAAAAGCATATTGCAGAAACTATTTCAGAGGTCTGGAGACAAGCTAGTTTTACATTTCAACTCAGCCCTGAAGTGATTCAAGGTTAAAAGCACCTTTTAGACTGCCATTGGAGTAGCATAATGCCTTATCCAATAGAGTGTGTTTCAGTGCAATTTCTACAAATACATTAAACTATATCTACAGATTTTGTTCGTTCTCCAATTCCCTCTCACTTTCAACTCTTACATAATACAGGTCACATAAACCCACTCTTGGTGCATAACTAAGAATGTTCCTGCATCAAGTATTTTGTTAAATTCTCTAGTGTATGAAATTTAATCGCCATTAAAAGAAATTCTGAAAAATAAAAATACACTAATTCTATAAAAAACACCTTGATGTGAACTCTTGGTATATTTTGACCAGTCCTGGATGAAAAAATATCCACCTCCATAGCCTCAAAGATCAAAATATGAAAGCTTTCACTGGAATGCAGATTACTGTAAGATTACTTGGAATGCTGATTCACAACTGTTATTGCTGAGACCTGACTGGTTTCAATAACACAGCAGGCACTGATTTTATTTTTTTGGTTTTTTTTCCCCTTACAAAATTTTAAAAATGGGAACGTGTAAAATTTTAACTTACTGAACCACAATCCATCAGAAAAGCTCCTTCTCTTGTCAACTTCTCTGCAGACAACTTCTGAAGAGGTGGCTGAGGAACAACTCTGTCATTTACATGTATTGTACTCTGTAACGAAAAACCAATACTGAATAACACTAGAATTTTACCTTTAAAGGTAAAACAAAACAGGAAAAACACTGACAATCTCTAGTGAAATTTGGAGGATTCTCATAGAACAAAATCCTGTGTTAAGCCTAGAATGATGATGCACTTCAAACAGTTCTAGAATGTTACTTATTCTAAAGGCTACTTTAATACCTAAAGCATAATACTGAAAGTTAATTTAAGCTGTTCACGTAACATTTTTAATGCTACAGATGTAGAAGTTTCAAAAGAATTACTACTGTTGACATTGAAGTTTTCCACAAACTTTTTTCCATTGCATTCAATTTCACCAGAAATGTTGCAAGAGCAGAAAACCATCAAATTCTACTCCCTACAACGAAGGGTTCAATATGTTATTGCATTCAGTTAACAGGAAGTCCCCTGATTTAACATCCAGCCCTTAAGTGATCCCTGGGTTTCTCCAGAGCCCTATGACTGATCTGATTAAAGAACCTGTCTGTTTGCACTAACACTGAAGGTTGTTATTGCAAGCAACTGTATCTGATTTCTGCATATAAAATCTTGAATCAACCATCAGATCTATTACACCCATTTACCACAGACAGTTGTAAATAATAAAAACACACTGAACATGTTTCCAATACATACCACTTTCTTAACTTTCTTTGTATAACAAAAAATTATGGAATTACTAATTACTAGAATTACAGTCATTGAAACAAGATGAAGTAAAATCACAGTTCTGTTCATACCACACTACTGCACTTGCAACTCAATACTTGAAAATAATGTTTTTCTTAATTTTTTATAACTTAGGGGAAATGCTCCATTTGTATTACAGTAACAACATAAAATAACTGCACAACACTGAATTTAATGGGCCATTAAAATTAGAAAATGCTATAACCAGGCTTCATGCATTACCTCATCAGTCAGCTTGTCTATTCTGTACAAGTTGGGATGTATCATCTTCATCAAATGAACAAGAGGCTGGCTCTTCATCTGGCACATTGCATAGACGCGATCATCCAAGCGTGTACTTGTGCCTGTTCTGAAGGCTTTCTGAAAGAGAACATTACTACTCAAACAAATCCTGTATTTTATGTCACATGTAAGAGTGCGTTTCAAAATTCACATTTTTAAAATGTCAGAGCTTTCGTAAAGAAAATGTATCTTGGTAGAATCTTAATCATACAGCTTGAGCAATATGTTTACAACATAATCTAGTCCCTCCTTACAGATGAATGAGAAAAAATTTCTCCCTCAGTTTGTCTAAAATTTACATGCAACCGGCCCAGCATTTCGCTTTTTTATTCTTGACAAGTGGCACTGGCCTGTGAAGCTCACCAATGCAAGCTAACACAGGAAAGATACAAGACAAGCAAGAGTTCAGGCAAGGTACATACATGCACCTTGCCAGTAGAAAGAATTCAGTGTGGAAGAAAAACTTTGGAAGAGAAACACTTTCATGTTTTATAAGTGAAACTAGACTCTCATAGGATAAAATATGTTTTTTAACTCTCTCCTACTGAATTTTTCAGCTCTCCTTTAGAAGAAATCGGTACACAACTGCTGTGAGAAACAACACAATGAAGTAGACATCATATTCTAACTTAATGAAGATCATTTCTATAATCAAAGTTAATATTCACTTCGAAAACAAAGCTAATGACATCACTCCTTGGCTGCCACAAGCATTTTGATTTTGGTTCCTCTGTATCCCAGGTTTTATTCTTGTTAATAAAGATAATAAAAAAAAAAAAAAAAACCTAAACAACTTTTCCCAGCCACTCTTACTTCTGTCTTTTACACAGATCTTGATAATAAACAGTCTGCTTTTTCCCCACCATTAACTGCATTTGTTATGCAACTACCAAAAAAATCATAATCACTACATTACAGACTGAAGTAATCACTAAGCCAAAGAAAAAAAATTATTATGCTTAGATCTCTTACAGGTTTTATATAAAGGTTTGTCCATCATAACACAACCAATAACTGTCAGACATGAAAACCTTTATGCAATGAGATTTATTCATTAAAAAATCCTGCAGGACGTTCTCTCTTTTTAAGTATGATGTTCAGTAATCCAAACAAAGATATAATTTAAAGAATAATAAAAAAAAGAGTAGCAACTACTTCTATGTGAACTTTCAACTATATGACTTGAGTTGCTATAAAAAATTTCATCATATCTCCATGGAAATGCATTTTTCTTACTGGAACTTTAAAGTATGGATTGGAATATACATATACAATATATATTGGAAATTTCCTTTCTAACATAAAAACAAAGAAGTACTAATAAGCAGTTTCCAGCAACTTTTATGGGCTACACTAATTAGCTGTGAAAATCTGAGACATGCTAATTGTAAATTATGTATTTATTTTCATTGTAAAGCAGTATAAGACAAAACGTAATACATTCAAAATCAAGTAAACTAATGTTCAGACATTAACAAATTAAAATAAGCTACTACAGTCATCTTCTACAACAAAGTCCAGTCAGCATAAAAACAGTAATCCAATTTCCATAATTTTAGAGAACTACAGACATTGCTTGACCTAGAAGTGAAGAATTCCTCAAACAGAACAATGACCTAAACATCAAACAGTTATCCACTAGATCATACATACCTGTTTGAGAAGAGCCAAAATATAGAGTGGGAAGAGCTTGAGGGAATTTGGTGCTATCAGCATGGACTGCTGCAAATTTGAGGCAGTTGACATGTATGCTGCCAAGGAGTCCACCACGGCATTGACTAAGGCATCTCTTGCATCTGCAAGGCTGGAGGAAATGGAGCGATCTACAGCTGGGGAATTAGGAAGAAAGTTACTAGACATCTAGTACTTCACTCATTCTCTTGAATTTTGAAAATTTTACTTGTGCTTTCAGGTTATGTTTCAAGACTAAAAAAATATCTCAAACCACATCTGTATTCTGATTTCTTTTAGGAGTAAATTAAAGAATGTCCAGACAGAAACTCACTTTTACAATGCTTAAAAATATAGTGCAGCTAATTTCAGCTCTCTGGTTTGTACTCTTGGAGAATTAAAATAAATTTTTAAAGCAATCATGCATTGTGAAGTCTAAGTATAAATTTAAACCCTATAGAAACAATTTAGCTATTGTTGAAATGCTGTTGCCCAACCTCCAAGATAAAATTTATAGCAATTAATTTTGATTTTTTTTTTCCCCCCTCAAACAAAAAATTTCTTCCATTACTTCAGTGGCATAATTGTGATTAGTGTAAACGCAGCTTCACCTTTCTCTGCTGAGCAAGGGCTGCAAATCCTTTGGTTGGAGGAAGCCACCTGCTGGACTGAATGTGCATTTAAGAGAAGATCACAGAATGGTGTGCGTTGGAAGGGACCTTAAAAGATCATCTAGTTCCAATCCCAAAATCCAGAATTACAATTTATTTCTTCTAGCTGATTTTAGTATTAATATACAATATAGCACATGCTAAAATACTGCATAGAGATATACACATTTAACAGGAGAGATCAGTCTATGAAACAGCTACTTATGACCCACAATTAAGGGATAAGTAAGAATCCTCAATCCTACAACAACAGAAGAATAGAAAACCAGTTTCTCAGACACTGTTGTCAGAAATTCCCTTTCAGTCTCCAGCACTAAACTGAATCACTGTTTCTTCAGTAATCTTAGAATGCTAAAGTTTGAGTGGACAACAATGATAATGATGATACAAAAACAAGAGTTTTGATCCAAGTGTGTTATGATTCTTTGTCCCTTATTAACCCCCAGAAAACAAAGGAAGAAGGCTCCTTTTAAAAGACTAAAGTCAACTAGATTCAGAACAAGGAGTATTTCAGTTCACACTTTCAGTATAAATTTGGTTTTGTTATCTTTTGCACTCATAGGCTTCAGTGTGCTGCACTTCAACCTTTTTAACAATATCCAGGCTTTGTTCACTACTTATTTAAACAGCTGGCAAATTTAGGAACATGCAAACAACCTTGTGAATCTTCCTGGTCTGTACTCACCCATGTTTGCTAAGAGGCACACAATTGCTTGTACGTCTGCTCCTGCATATATATCAGACAGGGAACTCACTACGGGCAAGCAAAGTGTGTGCACCCGAATTCGACGCTCACCTAAGAGAAATTAGTGGAAATCATTATACATTCTCTCCTGGTAGAAGTAGACAAATTACAGCATCGATCGCCTCCCATCTAAGATGCACCCATTCTAGAAAATATACCAGTCAAGAAATTGCTGCAACACTGTCTCCCACTCCTCTCTCAACCTGTTCAAATTCTACTCTAAAGCAGCACAAATTGATAACACAAACTAGCAACATCCACAGTAAGTGTCTTTGATTCTACAAATGAAGTACATCGATATCCATCCCAAAATTCTGTGGCATCTTCTATCATACAAATTAGCTGCTATTCTTTATGCTCACCCAGTGCAGTAATTGCAGCTTGTTACAATCCACCACAGGTTTGTGTATTTGGACAGTGCCTACAACATTACTGCTTGTAACAATGGCCACACTTTTAAGTAAAAGAGTCTTGCTGAATCAGCACTATGTCAGAGGCAGATGAAATTTTCACATTAAAACAGTGTTTATAAGGATTTCCATTATGTGATTAACAGCCAAGTAGGCTTACTAGCTTACTACCTCTGACAAGATTCTTCTAAAGTACAGAGCACAACAAAAGGCTGTGAAACTAACTTTACAAACATTACATCATAAAAAGAAATAAAAAGCCCACTGACTAATTAATTTGAATGTATTTACCTTTACTGGAAGTATACAAAAGAGCTGTTTGAAAACAAACCAAAGATGTGTCAGTCAGGCTTTCCTCTATAGACATTTGTACTGCAAATCCAGCATCAGGATTGACATTGGCAAGAGACAGTAAATCAGTGGATCGTACAAAAAAATTCCCATGGAAAGTGTGTATTGAAAGACCTAGAAGTAGATTAAATAATTCAGAGTGAGCTTAAAACAGCATGGAAAACTCTCACCAATAACTAAAACCTCAGCCCTCAAGCTAAGGTTGAAGAAAACAGTAAAAATTCTGTTATGTGGAACCAATTACATGAATCATTAGACATTTCAGCATGATCCTGCAGAGTTCATGTTCAATTCTGAACACTCCAAAGTGAATGATGCCCTTATACTACACATCAACTTACAGTGAGATAGTACCATCAGCTAAAAAAGCAAAATTAAAAAATCAAACACCAAAAGCTAACTTAACATAAAGAAGGTAACTCTTCAAATAAAGAAAAATAACATTCAATTTAATGTTGCTAAAGACTAAGCACATTCAAAATTATTGCTAACATATTTACACCAACCGTTCCATATGAATCAGTATTTAAGACACACCTTTTGTGCATCTTATACGCATAACTGCTTCAAATCCAATCTTTCTTGTAAGGTATCTTTTCAGGTCTTTTTGCAACTTTTCAGCCTGAGTAGGATTATGGCTGTGATGGAAAGATGGATAGTAATAGATGCATCCAGCAGAATACTTGGACATGCAAGCTGTGAAGGAAGGAAAGATAGTTAAGAAGTAAAACTGTAACATGAAATCAGGACATAAAAATTGTGTCTGTCCTTCCACAAGTTGCATCTTTGTTCATCTTCTCAACATCACCCACATCAGTAAGACAATGAGAACTCTCCCAGACCAATGAAGATAGAAATGAATCTCCCAACACATAATGACCTAATTATACACCAAGTTCAATAAGCATCCTACATTTGGCAGATAAAATTGAAGTGCTTGCAGAAATAACTAATGGTGTAGAGGCAAAATTAAGTGTATGTACAGAGATAAATCTTGGATAATTATCAAAAGATGAAAACCGTTCTACCCCTAAAATTAAACTTCATTTATTTCTTGCTACATTTCTGCTTCCTGTTCTTGAGCAGGAGAATACTTCACATTTAAAACTTTGAAATCCTAGAATAAATTGTCTGATACCAACAATGTAATACTTCTGTTCTTTACTTCCATCAACTTCAAGGTCAATTCCTTTGCAACATGAGCAGCAATTACAGAAGTGCTAAAATATTTACATGACTTAGGAATTCCTGGGCTTCTGAAGAGAGACAACAGTGCAGGGAATGAGGAACTCCTTACCAAGAGAAGCTAGATCAGAATATTGCGAACTTAAGAGAAATAAATCCACAGCAGTCTGCTGGCCAGAGCAGTCCAGTGCCAACTTCTTGTAAAAGTCTGTTGCTGGACCAAGATGCTGGACCACCTTTAGCAAATAAATCACAAAAGGTGGAGTTATGACAACAATCATGCTTTTTAGACTCCATACTATTCAACAGCATATGAGTAACTGAGTCACAAATATTTGCAGTTTCTTTTGCTTGCCAAGAAAAATTATGCACCAAAGTCCAAAGATAGCTCATGCACTTCAAAACTAGTAATACCAAACATACATGTATAAAGTAGTGATCTTAAATGCATAAACATCGACATAACAAAAATTTAGTTAATTGATATAAATGAAGACCAAGCGATTGATCTGCAGAACTATGCAAGTCAGAAACACATGGTCCTTAGTCTTTTGAAATGAGTAGTAAGGGAAGTTTCTCACTTTTGTGCTTGACCTTTGATTGGGATCCTCTCTGGAATGCAGAAGCCCTGCTCCCAAAGATGGTAACTGAGTTTGAAACACAGAGATCCGACCACCCGTTGGAGACATCAGTTTAAATGCAGCCTGAAGAGCAGGGCCCAACGCACTGTGCGTTTCTCTTGTATTGGTGAACATATTTGGTAATGCAGTCAATAGATCTTTTATCAGCTGCAGAACAGATTGAAAGGTGTTTTATGAGATCGCAAGCTTGAGTTTTTCTGCTGTTTCTAAAAAGCTGTACTGCCATGACTGAAGCAGCAAAATCAGTACCAAATATTTCAGTTCAGTTTTAATGCACTAAAGAAAACAAAGCTGCAATTTTAAAAGCCATGGTGTATCAACAAAACAACATGTAATGCTTCCATGATGAAAAATTAGCATTGGAACTACATATTATGAAGATTAAGTTTGAATTCCAAGTTTAACAGGAACATCTGTTTTGAATATTTAACACCATAAATTTAATTACACATTTTGAGCAATCATACCTCTTTGCTTTCATGGAGATTTACAAGTAAACTATCTGGTGTAGGTAGGAAAATATCTGTGGAGAGAAGAGAAAAAAAATTAATCAAAGAAAAAAATAACACTAGAACAAAACATTTCATTGCCCACTGCTACAAACATCATGAAACAGTCTACTTTTCTAACATGTGTGTTACAGCTAAATATTCCTTGCAGATAAGTAAATTATATGCAGATATGCATGTTAGAGAGAACAATACAGTCTGTACAAAGCTTGTCTGATTCAAAGCAAAATTAATTACTGAATTTCACATTTTAAACATCACTACCCTGTAGACAGTGCAAGACTATTTTTCAAAAAAATATTCTCATTCAATAACATTGACCTAATAAGAAACAGTTGGGAGATTCTAACCTTTGTTCTGGGAAAAAAAAAGGCTTCTCAAAAATTCATCTTCCATTTTCTTTTTACTTACCATCAATATCTGAGACAATCAGCATCTGAGGCTGTGATAAACCTTCTTGCAAGTTGTAAAACTGAACAGTGCTGTCAAACGTTATGAACCCTATCCTGGTTCTTGAATCTCCAGGCAGCCTGAAGCATTAAAAAATAAACTATTAAGCCCTAAATCTCTCTCTCAAGACATACAGATACTCAGGGCTCCTGCTGAT
Organism: Sialia sialis; assembly: GCA_009812075.1. Taxonomy (NCBI): domain Eukaryota; kingdom Metazoa; phylum Chordata; class Aves; order Passeriformes; family Turdidae; genus Sialia; species Sialia sialis. The sequence continues at coordinate 1,407,635 of VRYO01002778.1, read as the reverse complement.
GTCAGCAGAAACTCAGTTCATGTGTAAAGAAATGAACGGAGAACATAAGAAGTCAGGTCTGAAACATGAATACAATCAATATTTCCTCAACATTTTCTGAAAAGCTGGGGTAATGATATAGTTTATAACACCAAGTGTTACAGATGAGCACTCACTAATACATTGATGCTTTGTTCCACAAGAGAACTTATGAAGTTTATTTAAACATTAAACTGACACACGAAAGAAGGCAGCCTTCTCAGTTCTTTAATAGAAAACAGTGCATTCTGCTCTTTCCTAATTCAGAACTCCCCTTTACTAATGTAGTTATAGAGTACTTACAGCTCTAAACCAAGATACATTGTCTCTACAATGTAACACATTTATTTCTCCTGTGGACCATTCTCCAATGTATGGCATAATACAAAACTAAAGACTAGATGGGATTTCTCAAGTAAAATATAAAAATCATCATGAAGTGGTGAAAACTATGACAATGACCAGGAGCAATAGGGGAAAATACTGTTGTAACCATCTGGGAAATGAGGTGGATGAACTGATTTTCATGTGGACTTTGCATGGGATTTTAAGAATATTCCTAAAATAATTTAGCATATTTCTGAGATTCTGTTGACAAAACAGCCATAATAAACTGAACAAAGAAAGACTGAACTAAAAAATGGAAACAAAGATTTTCAATGTGTATGTTAGGTAGTTCATGAGAAAATCAAGTTCACCAAGAAAAAATTATAGAAAGGGATTTTCAAGGCAAGGCTTCCAAAAGATTAGTTGTCAAAAGGCATTAAGACAGTGAAGTTCATTAACCCTCTCTCAAAATGCACCAGGAACAATCCCATACTTGCTGTCCCAGTGCAAAAATAAAAATACAGAAATCGGCACACAGTAACTGTGATCTGAAAAAACCAAACTGACAACACAATTCACCTAGGCAATCTAACTCTTGTGGTTACAATGTTCCAGTTTGCAGTACCTCAGAACTTCCAGCACAAGAACCAGATAATTTATTTAACCTCTGTAATTTATTATTTGTTGATATGGGTCAGGGGGGAGGGGCAGGGAAGAATGCAATTTAAAAATCTTTATACAATGAACATGTTGTTAGAAGTTACAGCCAAATATTCCTTGCAGATAAGTAATTAAATTATATGTAGATACACGTAGAGAACACATTCCAGGCAATGGAACTTCTGCCCTTTAGGGACAGAATGTTTAGACCCTTTGAAATTTCTTTCAAAATTTTCAGTTGCAATTTTTCATAACAACATGTTAGCTGATTTGTAAAGATTATTTATACTCTTACTTGTCTAGGTTTTCCAGCAATGACTGGCAGAGTATTGTCAAATATCCAGCCTCCACTGCATTATGAGACACATCTAAAACAAATAAATATACCGCAGGCTGAGGAGGACGAAGCTACAAAGTAAAAAAAAAATAAAAATAAAAACACTCAAAAATCATATTCAAAGAAATGTTAAAAGTGTTTAGTCATTAGAAAGGGAAGGAGGAAAAGGGAACTTAGAAAAATGCAAGGTATACATTATGCAGTAAAGGTAATTTACTAAGCAATATGCAGATAGACTTAACCACAACCCACAATGGTTAAAATGTTATACTTCAGGGAAAAAAAACCGGTATTTTAGGCCCTCCTTTCAACAGTCAATTCAAACATGATGAAAGACACAGACTTCAATCTTTTAAATTCCATTGCTCCCTCAGTACACGGACAATACAATCCATGAAACAGGGTTACAGCATTCTAACTACACCCTTTCCCAACTATGTAACAAGCTCTGTGTAGTCACTGTTAAATGTCTGCTGCAATGTTTCAATTCAAAGACATGAGAACAATTTATTTGTGCCATGATAATAATGCCATAATGAACTGGACTTTTTCCCAGGCAGACAAGACCACCATCCCAGCAACTGTAAACTGACTCCTAATATGAAGCATTTCTTCACAATTACTAACTAGAAATTTGAAGCTGAATTAATTTGCTCATTAATCTATTATGGGTCTTTCAAAACCTCCTCAAAATGAGGGGAAAGGCAGAAACCACATTGCATCAGATCCTAATCTGCCACATTAAACTGCACTTGATGACAACACATATTGAATTACTTTTAACTCAAAAGTTTCTGACTGTTTATATCAGCTAAAACTCAAAACATGAATTTAACTATTCCTTAGTGTTAAGAGGAGCTTCACAGAAAAATTAATACACACCACTGGGTCAATATGCAACATTAATTTCAAGTACTATTATTATTCATATGCAAGTGCTGTTGAAGTTACTATGAAAACGTTTTTTTTACCATATAGTCTGAAGAAGCAATGAATTCCACTGTAGAATTTTGCACCTCTGGCCGTTTATGAGGCTCTCCATAAGACCGTGTCAGTGGATTATACATAAATTCTTCAGGAACTATTAAAAAAAAATACCCCCCAAATACACATTATATTTTTTGTCAGAAAATAAAAAATTGCAGCTAAAAGCAAAGTAATGTAGGCACACTTCAATTATTGCAACAACAAAAAAAATCACATTAAGAATACATAAAACAGGGAACATTTCAAACATTTCAAGCATATCTTTAACATCAAAGTTCAGTAATTGGAAAGAAAAGGTTTTTTTTAAACAACAACAGATCCCCAAATATAAAACAGCAATGCACATAGAGCATTCCACAAGAAGCAAGAATCTGCTTCTCATAACCTGGATTGCAGCTGTCATCATGTTTCCATTTGCATATTGCAAAAGCAGTCAGTGGGATTAGCTGATTTCATTAGACAAGTAATCAGCATATTATAAATACATTTTCTTCGTCTCCCCAAAGTTTGCAAAACAATCTTTTGCTTCAAGAAAAAAGCACAACACACTTGACTTAAAATGTTCTTCAAAATCTCTGGGTCATAAGGATATTCTCACTGTAGTCTACATTTTAATCTACAATATCCCATAGACCGATCCGATGTAAATACTTGAAACTGATTCTATAAATGCAACCATCTCCTGCTACAGTTACTTACCATCATTAACTCTATAGCACAGGTTGCATTTCCACCGCCTTTGATCAATGAAAGAAACAAAAGGGTTGATGTAAGTCCTGCAGGATCTGCATCTCACTATTGTGCTTGATGTTATTACTGGTAATTGCTAAAAAGGAAACAATGAAAAGCAGTCACAAAGGTATGTAACAGACTTGATAGAAAACATCTCTGTACAGTACAGTTCATAAAAGCTTTGTAAGACTGTATTTTCTATCATCTTTCCTTTTAGCTGTTTAGTTCAATTTCACAGAGTAGTTACGACTTCTGTTAAAAACAATCTTCCCCTTAAAACCAAAACCACTCCAATATAATTATTGTTTTAATATAATCTCAAAATCAAAGATGTAGCAAGGTCTTAAATGAAGTTACCTTAAATTATCGCTACTACAGCAAAAGGAATTATGCAAGGACAACATTGGAGTGACTCTGAAATATGATGCACAGCAAACCTTACACAAAGAACACACATTTAAAAAAAAGAAGTTATACCAGACATTTTTACATAAATGCAAATAAGTCAGATTGAGAGAAGTTGCTTAACAATTACGAATATAGCTTCAGTCTTACACTGTGGTTATGTTCTACTGACAGCAAGTATCAGGCCAGTCACACATTCAAACCGAGCACCTCTCTTCAGGAGAGCTCTGTGACCACCTTTTCAGAATGTATCTGACTGTTGTGAGCCCAACAAAGAGAGTGGCAATTCTTTGGAGAACCACAGGCAAGCAAATAAACAACAATAAAAAAAGAAACTTGAAGGGCTTCACCCTTATGCATTTCAATGAAAGAGCAATTTCAAGGCTTTTTTTGCTCTCCTCCTCTCCAAGTCACAGACAATTTTTTGGCACTTCTGTTAAACTTAGGACTTAGAGTTCATTATATTTTATTGTTTGAATGAAAATAGAACAAATGCATATATAAAACAAACACACACACAAGTAAGGTACTTTACCGTTAGGTCCCTGAAGGGATGCAGCAACAAACCCAAAGGAAGCTTAGCTTTGTTTAACAAAGCCTGTGTCTGTGGAATATTTGTCAATGTACATCGAAATGAGCTGAAAGGAAATAGAAAAATTATGTTAAAAAATTTAAAATATGTTGGAAACATTGTGTTAATACCTGATTTTAAAGAACTTAGAAATCTAAGAAATTCTATGTTTTACAAGGATGATTTGATTTCAAAAAATACAAAAATATTTTTAAAAAGGCTTTGTAAAGAGACAACAAAAAACACTCACCTGCTCCACAGCTTTGTAGTTCAACAATGCAAGTATACCAAAACTAACTTGCAATTAAGAGACAGAACTGTTTAGATACAACACTCAATAATAATGATGTAATTTTCAGTTCATTATAAAGATATTTCCAGCAAATAGAGTATATAACTCAGAACGTCATATTCATATAAGAAAACAGTAGAAAAGGATCCCAAATACGGAGAGAGTCAAAACCTTGTGTTTTGCATAACATGAGGGCACACTAAAAAAGACCAATACACAAACAGTGATGTCCAAAGTGTTCCACTTGTAAGAATGATTTCCAGGCCTTCAGTCTTCCGATTTCTGTTTTCTGGTGGGACCATGCACTGTCACTACAGCAGTAGATGCTGAGTCACTTTGTGGCAATGAAGAATATTTATTTTGGAATTATTAATAAAATCTTTGGGGAATAGTACTTTCCATTGTACTTAGCTGCACTTGACTCAGGATAGTTGACAATACTACTTAATGTTAATTAGAGGAAAAAGGATACGTAGAATTACCACAGTAAAATATACTCGTAGTTATTAATATACTCATAAATTATTAAGTGTATTCAGGCATAATCATAATGCTTTTATGGAAAAATCCCATGCAATATTACAAAATATTCTATGAAATATATTGTGTAACATTAATGTGTTTACTAAAATATATATTTTTTAAATGGATATAACAAGGTGAAGATATAGAAAAATTATTAAAATACTAAAAAATGAGCTACACTCACTGCATATAATGTATTCTGATGGCAGGACAGTCACAATACTTGTGTAATGATTCAGAGGATAAATGATTCAGAGGGGTTTTATTAGTTCATAGCTAAGATTTAAAGTTAGGAGTCAGTTTAGACACTTTTTGACATTTTAAGTAATTATTGCCCACTAAAAAATATAAGACACTGTCCCAGATACAGTAAACTTACTCTGGACTGCAGTTTAATTTCCTAAGATCAGAATTCAAGTTAGGCACAGGTGCTGGAACTGAAGATACTGGTAAAATATTTCTATCATGTGTAAGGTTTACTGGTCTCAAGCTTTCTGGCTGCTGAGAATGCTGTAGACTTAATCCTCCTAAGGAAGAGGACAGTTGGTTCACACCTGGATATTGCTGTAAAAAGAGCATGACCAACAGGTAAACACACAATCATGTTTAAATAACAACCTTCAATTTTCTTGTAGTGCCTTCCCTTTCAGATGTATTTTAAAAAGATACACCTGCAATTAGTAACAAAAGGAGTATTGTACTGTAGAAACTTAAAAACACTACAGCAAATGTGACACAGCTTCCAAAGGCGTATCATAGAACAAAATTCAAATTCATTACACAAATCAACACTGGAAGTCACACACAATCCTTCAATCTCTCCAGGCATAAGAAACAAGTTACTAAAAAGGCTGACACAATTTCTCTCCCACTCTCCTCTGCAATTTAACTTTTGTTACAATCAACTTTTCCAAGTTACAGACACTGCTTTTAAATATTTATTTTTAAATTAAAACAAAACACCATAAAAGAAAAGAAAAGTTTAGGTTGGAAAGCACTTTTGAGGTCTGGCAGTCTAACCCCCTGGTCAAGCAAGGCTAACTTAAATGTTAGTTTAGGTTGCTCATATAAATTCATCCAGCTAAGTTTTGCAAATATCTAAGGACTGACCATTTCACAGCACAATCTGTTCTAGTGCTTCCCCACTCCCATCCTGAAGAATGTTCTCCTTATTTGTCCAACCAGAATTCACTTGAAGCAACTGCTGTTCTTTTACTGTGTGCTCCTGAAAAGAGCCTAACTTCATCTTGCCTTAAAGATGAAGCCAACCCTTTCAATTGAAAAAATAAACCTTTCTTTCAAGTTACATTTTACACTGTGACAGTGAAAGCGTTACTGGATGTTAGATGCTGTAAGGAATTTTGATCACCTACCACAGCAGTTTCACTATCTTTGCCAGCTGGCCCTTACTTCAGAGAGATGGATTTGTGTATCAGTACATTTCTTTTTCTAGACCCCTCCACACATGCATTTCCCTGCATTTGTGTCTTGCCTCAGTATCTGGCTCTTCTTGGGGAGTTCACATGTACAACAGAAATCAGATGATTGTACACAATTTCTTGGGTGTTTAGAGCTATCTTTGAGGAAAACAGAGCAGATGCAGACAGCCTGCTTCACTACACATAGTCAGCACACGCTCTACAGAGTTCTATTACCTGGTCCCTAATGCCATCCCTTACCCATGAGCTCATTTAATGCTTGAGATCACAGCCCATCACAGCAATGCTCTGATACATGCTGATCAAGTACTTCCTTATGTTTCTTCATGGTTTCCTATCAATGAAGTTCAGCTCTTTCAAACATCAAACCTTAACACTGTGGAGGTCGCTAATAACTGGTGAAGCACACTTGTTAAGCCTCACTACTTGGAGGCACACTTAAAACTTTCATTCAAAAGCCTTCCAAAAAGTTTAGAACCAGAACTATGACATTGATATTATACCTAACATTTATTGTCTCAGAAATCATAAAAATATGAAATATGAAAATAAAGGGGAAATATATCACATAGAAAAGGGTTTTCCCATGAATTTACTTCATGAAGTACTTTTTAAGTTAAAAATACAAGCCTGTGTATAGTGCTGAAAACCAGGATGGTGTCCTGGATTACTGGGCTGCACAGGAGTAGGTGGTGTTGCATTTTGGTAGCCTGGCTGTAGTGCTGGATATCCATAACCAAAGGGCTTAGAAGCTTTTGATGCTTGGAGGACTGATGGAGAGGGAACTGGGCTGCTGGTCACAGAACGTGTCTCTGGAAAGACAAAAGAAATGTCACAGCTATTGAATATACTTATTATTTCCTTCTTAACTTAAACGTAAACTCTTTATTGCTTCAAAACAACATTGCTATTTTGAAGTTTTTTCACTATCCAAGTTATTTTTCTGCACTTAAAAAAGGAATTAAAAAGGAAGATTACTTCAAGAATAGTGACAGTGCGTATGGAAAGATGACCAGAGACTTGTGTCACTACAAACAAAACGTTACTTTCCAAGAAGAGACAACTTGAAAAAAATATTATTTGAATTGAACAAAAATAGAGCCACATTTTATTCCAATATAGACATTTAACATAAACCACAACTGAGACCACTCATGCTTAGCCTCCTCTCTACCTCTTCTGAAAATGGTCATAACGTGACTAGAATAATTCTATGATTCTATGATTACTTCATGAAAAGCCATGCCTACGGTTAGAGAATAGGTCTGTTAGCTTAGCCTTATGTTTTGACAGTATTCATAAATGGTAGAGGAGAATCTAAGCATGGTCTCTTTTGAAGTTTCAACCTGAAGTTTCTCTTGTATATATACTTGCGGCACAGTTTAGTTCTGCTATTTCTAAAGGTCAAACTGAAAGTAAGACACAGACCTAAATCCACAGTGAACTTAACAGCTGTAAAGAGATGAAACTGCTCTTCAGAAATGTCCACAAATGTGAACTAAGTTTCAGAATAATTTAAGCTTGGTGAAGTCAACTGGGAAAAGTGCAAGCAAAGGAACAAAGCAAAGAAACCAACCACCAAGAAATTATATTTGGCATGAACACTCCATGAGGGAAAAAAACCCAATAAAACAATAAAAATCCACATCAGATTTCAGAAACCTAATGTTGACTCTATCTTAAAAAAAAAAAAAAAAAAAAAAAAAAGAAGGAACAAGTTATTCTTAGAATATGCCTTCGGCAGAACCAAAATGGTTAGTTACTAGGCTAGAAGTCAGAACTTGCAGTCCTCTTAGACTCTACGTTGATAACAGTATCTGCTTTCTAACTGAGAGAGATGTCATTTTAACCAGGAACCCATCAAACTACAACAAACTGCTGTGACACTCCCAGGGGCCAGAACAAAGCAAAGGAGCCAGGAGGGGAAGGCCCTCCAAATTAATCCAGTCATTGATTTAAAATACTGGCTGAAACGCCTTGAGTAGCATGCTTTCCACTTGCTCTCAATATGGCAGCTCTATAGATTTCAAGATCAAGGTAGTCAGTCAGTAGGTTTGTTTAGAACCAAGCTGACAGTCCTAGTATTTTTAGAGCCAAGAGTCAGCAAAACAGGAGCCCTTTTCTTTAGATGAAGAAAAATAAAAGAAAATAACCGGATCCAGGCATCTCTACAAGCTGATATTGTTGGTCTCCTAAAATTTATGTGATGTGTCAGCAACTATTAGCAGCTCCTAATGTCAACACAATCAGGCATATAGTATAATCTAGAAAAAAGATGCTGCTTTCACACTTGGCATATTTTCAGCACTACCTTCAACACTACAATGGAAAGTATGACTTAGGACTCAGGGAAGTTTTATTAAATGGTTATATGAACTTCAGTGTTAAAACTGTGAGAAACTATTTTAAAAGGCATGTATATTTCCTCTGAGGATTTCCCCTGTTCCTTTCATAGGCACTGCCTTTCATCTACTTGTTAATTAGCAATAAACAACACCAGAAACAAAAAAACACATTTATGTACTTAAATAAATAATTCAAAACAAACTGCTTACCTGGATAGCCACCTCCTTCCAGGGCATCATAATTGTTCAGAACAGGAGAGGCACTGCTTGTAGTAGAGGAACTGTCAAGTGCTGGTGGAGGAAAATAGTTTAACTTTAGGGACATCAGAAATAGCAAACTTTTAATAAATAAGAGACTGCGATATTTTTTCTAAAACCTTTGATAAGAAACTGTCAAGAAAGATCCTGAGAAGAAAACCCCACCACTTCAGCCCTAAGACTTGAAAACTATTATCACTGTAAAGAGGAGAGGGAGAAAGTATAATCAGCATGATACTAAAAACAAACAAGCACATGCCCAACAAACAGCAAGAGAGATCAATGGGAAAAAGACAAACACAATTTAAAAAGTTGTTTCTTGAAATAAAAAAATATTTTTCTACTAAACCAAAAATTCTTTTTAGATTATATCAACTGAGGTCATGTGCAATTTAAAAATAGTCCATTCATGACTTTCTTCACAACTGTAAGTAACAGAAGATTTCCATCATCTTCAGAGTGATTACCCACCATCCTCACCTTCAAGCCAAACTGACAAGTATTTAATTCTTCCCACCTTTCTGTCCTGCTGTAATTCACAGCTAGGTTTCCTTTCAGTCTAAAGATTTTCCATTATCATTGACAAGATGCCTGAACTTCATTTGGTGTAAACAGTAACTCTTGGCTCAGCCTAAAGTAGCTAAGTAAAAAGTAACTACGTAAAAATAAGTACCGAAAGTTAACTAGGCACATGCAAAAAAGCACAATAAGCACATACATAGTTGTTAGGACTGAAGAGACTTGACTGCTAAATTTTTAGTTCAACCTATGCAGATCTTGCATATCTTATTGTGAAGCATGTGGCAAGCAAAGAACATCTCTTCCAATGCGATTTCATATACATTTATTTCCAAAGAAAAGGAGACCAAGAAGATTAAAGGCATTTTTGTCTTTAAAACACACCAAGCCACGAAGTACAACAGAAAAGTATCTATTTAGGAACTGGAAAACAAAGAGAAAATGGTATATATAATTTTTGTGGCAGAAAAGACTGAAAAGATTCACTGATACTGTTCTATTCAGAAGGATCAACCATAACCACACATCCCATTGCAAAGCTGCAAGTAATTCCAGGGAGACCTTCAGTGGTGGAACATTTAAGACTTCCAAGAAAAGAGACTCCTGCATATGAAAACATAACATCACTACATTTGGGACACAAATACCACATCACCATCCTGACAGCACAGACAATTCTTGAGCGTTTTGCCTTTAAAGCATTCAACTAAGAAATAGAAAAAAAAAATCCTAAGACTCAAAATACTATATGATTAAAATGAAAATTTAATTCTGTGACATTCATACTATCTTAGTTTTCAGAGTTTCACTGTGAATTTTTTTTTTTTTGTCCTGAAGGTTAAAAAAGATCATAATTGCATAATTCTATTCTAAAAGCTAAAGGAAAAAAGTTTCATGACTTTTTTTACCCTGATCAGGATTAGTGTAGTGCTTTTAAAGCTTTGCTAAGTCTCACTACCGGAAAGTCAAAATATACTTTTGTTAGGCCAACAGAACAACTGAGAAGTTATAAACAACCAGATTTCCAGCACCTATTCTTCATAAAACTGTGACAATCCAAATCAGGAATTTTGTCTACTGAAATCTGTTCAGGATTTGCATTCGCTCCTGGTGACAGGGCATAAAACAGGATGCTGCTTATCAATCAGCCTCCATATTGAACCTGTATGTCCTTTCACTCTTTTTTGTAAGACAAATTTAAATGCAATGATACCTCCAAGGCTACAGGTTTTAGTGAAGTACAGAACTTTAGAGAGAACAATAGTAGGGAGTATGAAACCTTGTTTAGGGAACAAAGTAAGGAGAGAAAGGTTACAATCGATAAAAAACCAGTCAACGTAATTTGACAGAAACCTTGGCATGCAAACCAACACACTGTTCTTAATTATGACCTGGATGTAATCATTGGTGTGTTCCATTCTTCACAGAATTATTATGAGTACACTAAATTATTTTCGCAGTGTTCTAGGTGATGATTCAATATTTTAATAAAACTGGCACTTTTTATTTTCTGACAACATGAATTACAACATTAAAGGAAAAGCTACAATAGATTCCTTTTCATAATCAATACTAAAAGCCAGCAGTGCAAGATATCTGCTGCTATGTCTATCAACAAGGGTAGTAGTCTAATGTTTATCTCAAAAAGCTTTTTATACCATTACCACTCACACAGCCAGTAAAGACTTCTTTAAGTTCCAAAAGAAAAGATTACCAAAATTGAATAAACTGGTGATAAACATTAAACTCACAAAATCAGGTCATTCTGACAAAAAACACAGGCAGAACCCTTGCAAACCAAGCACGCAACACTTCAATCAATCACGACAAACTGCTTCATTAAATTAAAAAAAAAAAGCAACAAACTTTTAAAGTTTTCTACAAAGCAAGCAGATTTAAAACTCAACCTATGTGCCTGCCATTGAGACATACACCTTTAGAAAGAGAAAAAAAACAGCACAGACTAATTTGTTGTCCTGAAAAGCACACTTACAATCTCTCAATGTTTACTACCTTAATTGTATGAGTTCCTTATGCATAAAATGAGAAACAAGGTAAACACTGTTTAATGTAACGATACAAATGGCATCTGGTTGTTTAACCTGAACAATTACCAGTCTAAGTTCTACTGCTAGTTACCTTCAGTTAAAACTCACTGCATATCAAAACACTAAAAATACGGGAGTTTTGCAAGTTGTGAATATTACTTTGTTAGACTCATAAAACATCTGATATTAACATGACAAAAAAAAGACCTATTTGTTGGACACTACTGAAATCCTTTGTGTTTACTATTAACAGCTGGGAAATTTCAAGCTGAAGAGTCAGAGTGATGCTTTGTCTTAAAGGAAGAAAAAGTTTCAGGGGATGGAAATATGGGGAAAACCTTGAGTAAGAAGATAACAAGATACTGGTGTAAAGCTAAAGCCAACCTGCTTCCTCATCCTCCTCATCCTCTTCCTCATCATCTGAACTTGATGACAAGGGAGCTGGTGCAGAGCTAGCTTGATTATTAACATATCCACCATACTGCATGCCTGTGAAGTGGAAAGCACAAACATCAGAGTCAGACAGACAGGAAAGATGAGAAATGAAAGTCACAAATCATTGCATTAGAAGTGAGAGAAAACAGCTGTTCCAGAGAAAATCCCAGCATGCAACGAGTTAAATCTACAACCCTAGAAGCAGTTTTTAGTGGGCTAGTTCAGCAAAATATTAGTAGCATATGGAAATTAGCAGATAATTTTATATGTGTGTGTGTGTGTATCAGGAAATTAAACACAAAGACTTCCTAGATATCTTTTTAGTACCAGTTTGTGCAGCGGAGTACTTTCATAAATTAATACACAGAAATAAAGGAATTATTTTGACATAAATTCAAATTACGTTACAAAAATGTTTAGTACAAACTTTTGCTTGCACACCTGCCCCTTTTAAGATAAGATCAATTCATGTTGGAATTCTGTCAGAAATGAATGAATATAGTGCTGTTGTCACATGCAAGAGTACAAACATGTAGAGAACACAACACAATAAGTAAAATTAAAGCTAGGTAAACCTGAGAATTTGGGTTGTCTTCTATTTACATGAATTCAGGCTCATAAGCATGTGACTATGCCATGCACTTCTAGTATCTGGTGACAATGAACCAACTGTTACTGCTGTCACCTCCACAGCACAACTCATTAGTATTTTTTGTTTTTTATTAGTTTGCTTTTATAATATCTACTCTAAGCATATGTGAGCAATACACAACAGCAACACATAAACACACCATTTCAAAACAGAGTAAAGCATGCAGCCATGGCTTATAATTAATTTCCTACTTCCTTAACTTCATACTTGTTATTGATGCATTTTCAGCATATTCAAGAAATCTTACATTTCTTTTGTGGTAAGTCAGGGTTAGCAAAGATTTTAAATATGCTTTTAGTCAGGCAGTGACAACCCAAATAAATAAGTGATCACTGTTTCTCTCTTATCAATTTAATCGATTGCTATGGCAAGAAAATATCCCAAGTGTTCAGAACTCATGAAATATTTGGGAATTTGGGGTTCCTTTCCTTTGTAGAAGTAGTGTGGCACCAATGTGTAACATTCTTTATTTTAATACTATAAAGCATTACAGAAGTGTTATGTTATGCATAATCTGAAATCATCATGATGACTAATAATACACTCATCCATTACTTCAATCAATTGTATCAACCTTTATTTTAATTAAAATAATGGTCTATAAATGCTGTTCATGGCTTTTTCAAAAAAGGTTACCAAATGAACCCAAGAGGAGCAGTGTAATTTCACTTTAAAAATCCCAACAGAATCAAGGTGAAGAGTATCTACTCAAATACTTGAATAAAAAGAAAACAAAGCCTAACTACATAACAACATTCTTGAGAAGATGAACTTTCATAGAGAGATTGGTGCAAGAAAAGATGGGCATTATATTTCTTTATCTAGTGCATTAATACAATCAAATTTTTCTGTTATCAAATTTCTCTGTAATTCAAGTAGTCACAACAATAAATGAAAAATCATCCTGAGTGCCACTGAGTAGAGTCAGTGCTTCAGTTTTTCTGTACTGCTAAAACACGGAGCTAATTTGAGTAATTTCTAGTCCCATCTTCTAAAAATTCACTGGATGCACTTGGGAAGGAGAACACAGGAAAATCATTATCTGTGCAAGGACAGAGTAGAGCTTACAGACTAGAAGACCATGTCTTTTCACAGGCCTGGGAGAACTACTTAGGAATACAACACAACTGTATTATTGTGAAAGAGAAAGAGAAAAAACTACCTTAAAATCACTAACATGCAAGTAAAAGGGAAAAAAGTCAGGATAACAAAAAGGGCTGCACTGCAACAGCAAGAACCAAAGTAAATGTAGACCTGCCCAGTATGAGAGTGTAAAGACATCATGTACATGGATAAGAAGAAGAAAGAGAGGATATCTACCTAGAAAGTGCATGCCAATGCAAAAATTTCAAGCATGGGCAGATGAGAGTAAAGGACTGGATTACCCATTACTGGTGACATGCATTAAGGATGCAGGTGTTTGGAAAGAATACGGAAGAAAAGAGATTAAAAAAACATGCCAGCAACACAGAAGTTCAGGAATCATGAATTATGTCACCATGAATGCTGTGCAGACCAGGCTGGTTTGATTCTTACCAGCCGTATGAGTTTGTATTTTCACTGCCAACAGTACTACTGATTTCTGCCTTTAAGAGTGTGATGTGCTAGTACAACTGTTCAGCCAAAAAAAACCCCTCCTGAGAATAGATCTGGCTGGAAAACAGCATAGTTTAAAAAGTCATTGTCAGGTGGGAAAGTCTCTCATTCTAGATCACTGCCCAGCAATGTCAATAGTAGGCCAACACAGGGAAGGAAAGGAATTAAGGGCAGAAATAGGTGGCTGCAGACCAAGTGCCATCCTGTGCCTAATCATGTTTTCTGTTGTGACAACTTCTGCTTAGTATTTTTTTACAGATTTGATAATGGTGTTAGAATCTCCCACTTTTAAAACTGTGAAAGCCAATTCTGAAATCGTTATTTGAGTCACGTGATTCCATAAATCTGGTCTAAAACGCAACCATATAATTTAAATCATCACATATTTCTTGGACCAGAAAGTTCTAACCCTGCAAGCAGTGTACTTGTGACATAATAATATTGCACTCTAAGGCTTTATCCCCCTGGAATTTACAGACGCCAAGAAATGTAGGTGGCAGGACACAGAAGATAAATTGGGATAACAAAACATCTGCCTGTGAAATAAACCAGCTATTTAGTATTTTAAGTTCATTCACCCACACCAAAAAAGTGTTTCAGAATTAAAGTGCACCTTTAATTTGTACAGATAGTTATGTAAGATGAAATAGGCTTCAATACATTTTAAGGTTTTTGTCCTATTAGAAGATAGCCAAGTAAACAATTAGAATTTTTTCTCCTCCTCAAGAGGAGCCTAAAACAATTAAATCCTCTTTAAAAATTAATTCAAATTAATTATGGTTTTTTTTCAGAATGCTTTCAAGTAGACAACAGTATTCTATAATTTAGAAAAATATAAAAAAAAAGTCAAGTCCATCTGATCTCTGCAGGAAAAACCATACTGGAAATTCTAAGCCAGACAAATATTCAGTACATGTGTTCTGTTTTTACAGTAGGTTCACTTCCACAAACAGTTAGCACATTTAATTTTTGACAAAAAACTTGTTGATAAAAAGCAAGAGCACATTATTTATTTCAGACTCCTCAAACAAAACTAACAAAGAGTCTGAAGTCTTCCAATGCTCATAAAACCAGCATCTGAACATAGAAACTTATGTGTGACGACATGTAAATAGATAAAATTAGATCAAGAGAAACTCCTGACAACTTATCTTTATACTGCCAACGTACCGCTGTATTTAAAATGTGCTCATTCAGCTGCTTACTGCTTTCCCCTTCACTTAGTGGAAGCACTTGAATGTAGGGAAGTTCAGCAACAACTGCATTGATCTGTAGCTGCTATACCAGGTGTTCACATATTGAACAGGAATCACTTCCAGAACACATACATTGCACATTGAGGCAACCTCAGTTAAACAGCTAAAACCCCTTTTAATCATTAAAAACATGGTTTGCAATTTCTTTAAAAGAAGAAGCAACACTATTTTCTAGCAAGCACACCTAAAAAAAGGTGTCACAGCGACAAATATGATACAAAATCTATCTAGCACCAAATTCAACTATAAAACTGTGGAGTAGCCACAGTTCCAAAAATGGATATATCTTCCTTAAAATGATACATTCTACATAAGACTTCATAGCAATTAACTTTTTTTCTCCTCTAATATATATAGAAATGATTGACAAACAATCTGTCATCTGCATTCTACCAGAAAAAGGAGGAAATGAAGGAAAAGGGTAATTTATTTATATCAGAGGATTCTTTAAGAATTTAAGAATAAAGAAATACATTGTGAAAATCACACACCATGTGGTTGCCAATTATTTTGAACATTAGAGATACCACATTGCTCTGGTCAAAATTAATGCCTACTTCCACCCCTCAGACAGAGTTCCTTATCCATAAGAATTTAAAATTCTGAAATTGCTAAGGGAAAACATGGCCAAAATAAAAAAATTCATGCAATTAGATTTAGAATACTAGATACAGAAACAATGTAACATGTAACAATCAAGAAGGAAGTTAAATCATCAGTGTAAAGTTTAATTTAACTGAAGAAGGCTCAAGAGTCAATTGATTCTTTGTCAAGATGCTGACAACATCAGAATAGGAAGGAGCTTATATAAACACTCCTGTTTTCCCCACAAGAATTCTTGCAGCAGCCTTCCATGGGCACTTACAGCTAGGGAGTAAGAAAACAATTCTACCAGTTTGAACTTAAATCCTCAAACTCAATGTTTCCACAAATAAACTAGCAGATTTCTAGTTTACACTTCATTTTTCAATAAAGACTGTTTACAAGCTAATTTTAAGACTTCCTGTAAGAAACTAAAGTAGTGAGCAGCTTTTTAGAATAAGGGAACTAAAAGGTTTTTTTGAGCAAGAGACGTGTAAGACTGCCAACAAGACAAACAAGCCAAAAGCAACACATGGTCAAAGGGAATCAAATACAAACACCAAGAGCTAGAACCAAGGTGACATAAAACACCACCACTAAGGGAGCTTGATGAGATGCCAGAGATGTGCTCCAGTCAAACACAGAAAAGCAGCAATAAAACTTCCAGCATTCATGTGCGCATGTGGAATTAAGCAAAGTTTGGAGTGTGGCTTCCCCATTCCCTTTTAGTACCTTCCTGAAGGGCCAGCTCTGGTGACTGTGTAACAGATGGTGAAGATGGTGGCTTTGAAGACAGGCTTGGAGCAGGTGACCTTACTGACGACATCACAGCAGAGGAAGCGGATGTTCCAACTCCAGGCTTGGTAAATGGAACATTCTGGCTCATTGAGTGCACAGGCTGTGAAGAATCAATGCCACCTGAAAACAGCAGAAAGCAGGAATCCTGTATGTACTTCACAGACAATTACACAACACAAGCAGTCACATTTGATTCCACAGTAACTACAAAAAACAATACAGTACTTCAAAGAGAGATGCCTTCAAACAAGTATCTATGGAAAGATTGGTTGCTTAAAAAAATTCAATACCTACAGTGCCAGAACTCCATTATAATGAATAAATTGATCTAATTACAGCAAACAAGAGAAAGCATGAGGCAATAAGAGCAAGACTAAGCTGAAGCTTATTTTTGATACATCCCCACAATGCTGTACTTTCACAAGTTGCTCTTCCCAGATAAGTGGAATGCAGTCTACCAGAAATAGGCCCCCTCAACATTCCTCCCATGGGAGGAAACCTTGTGCAGTAGACCAGTATTATGCCTCCCTTGCAGTGCTGTCACTTTGCAATATGGGTATTCAGTTATGAGACCCATATTCCAAGCAATCTGTTTCAATCAACCCTGAGTATTCCAAAAAACTTCTGATGTGTTTTAGACATCTGGACTAGATATAATCTGCTTTAAAAAAAGATTAATGCTTTGAGAGATTTGACATAGTCCAGTTGAAACTCCTATCAGATAAGGACAACATAAATTCAATTAAGTTAGCTCTTAACTAAGGGTTGCACTTTGCTTATAAATTGAGAAAATCTGTATTATGATTCTTTTTTAAAAAACCCTGACAGCCCAAGCTGTTAAAAAGAAAAAGAGAAAGGAAATGGTTTTAACCAAAGTACTCAGTAAATAAACACAGAAATTAAACAAGAATAAAATTCTCCATTTGTAGAGTACTTCTTTAAGTTACAGAATTTGCTAGAGGATGCAGACACAGTATTAACTTTGCATCTTCTGCACATATAGCTGTGTCATTCATACAATCCCTGACTTTCCCCTGAATAATGGAGGTGACATCTCAAAGAACTTCCAGGGCAAGGTTTCCTTTAGAAGGTGAAGAAGAAGAGGTGGATTAAAATGATCCTTCTGTTTCTATTATTTACAGTCAAAATTAACAGCACACATCTTTATTATCTCAATGGAACTTTTATATATTTTGCAATTTTAAAATCTGATGTTGAACATACGCACAGCTTTTTTGCAAGTCGTATCAAAATTATGTCTTTTTCCAACGAACACACAGAGCATTTTTTTACTGCAATGGACTTGCTATAACATCTGCTCCTACACACTCTTTTGCAGATTCCCCATAAGAGCTTCAGAACCTGTTGACGGGAACGCTCTTATTACAGCAGCTTCTTCAAGCAAGATATGCAAGTCAACAAAGGAAGTTCTTTGCCACATTCACGCGCTCAGCCAAGTTTTGTAGCAGGGAGCTGCTTGTAGGGTGATGGTATCTTCCACATTGCAAGTCAATATTGCAACGCTGGCAGCATCAAGCACTGTTGTAGACAGTGCTAAATGCTGCAATGTCAGTGTGCTCAAAGCCAAAACCAATTTACACCTGGATTAGCTGAAGATGTAATATACCTTCCTGCCAAGTACGTATCTGTTCTCAAACAAAGGTTATCCAATTTCCTTCAAAATTATGTGGATCCTTTAAATGCATTGTAAAAAAATGTTTCTAAACTCTGAGAAACATGTACTTTTTTCTTTGTACAAAAATCCAATCCGCAAATTAAATGTTAAACTTTATTTGGTGACTCCATAATGGTTTTAAATGCTGTGAGCAGCCAAGATCAAAGCAAACACTTGAACAAAATTAACATTTAAAACCATATTGTTGGTAACTATCATCACATGAAACAATCTATGGTGAGAGAAATTACACTATCACTTTTTTTTCCCCTCTGGCCAATGAGAAGATTGCATTCTGTCAGGTAAGTATCATTTTAGGATTGCTTATTGTAGCTCAAGACAAATCTTGACTAGACACCAGTTTAGAGCACACGTTTCCCATCAACTTATCCAGGACAAACAAAATCAGGCCATATAACACTCATCAACTGATACCATGGGAACTCAAGAGTTTTGTCAAGCTGTGTTCGATAAATAAAAACCCCATTCTCAGTGACAGTATTTTCTGGTTTTCACATTCAACTCCTCACCTTCAATGTGTACTGAAGTTTCCCTTCATGCCTCTCAACCATGAACACCTCTTGCACTAACAATGATCACAATGATCAAGCATAATGATCTACAGCGAAAAGGCACGTTACAGAAAGAATCTGCAGAATTGGGCAAATTAGCATTGTAATTTATCATTTTTCCTTATACATCACCACAAAATTGTCATTTGATTTCTAACTGTAGACCTAGAAGTCATAGTAAAAAAGTATCACTACAGCATCTCCTCAAAATTTCGGAAGAGAAACAAGAATTATCCTTCTTGAGTTATTTCAGCTGTGACCTTGACTTCCTGCCCTCAAAACTCCAAAAATTCCACACACCTCCTGCACCCAACACAACACAATTTCTAAGGAGAGAGGTACCACTTCCCTGCAGCTTATTTTCCAACATCATCCTTTGCCCCTGACTTTCAGTACTGGCTGCAGTCCTTCCCCTTTTTTCAACCACACCTCTATATATTAGCAGATTTACAGGATTATAGCCTGCATTCCTGTGGAACTGGGGCAGCAAGGACTTTACATCCTGACCTGACATAAGGGGAAGTACACACGTGAGATAATGAAATCAGAGTGTCTCATGCTCAAGCAGACTGTCCATACCAGGATGCAAAGAAACCATGCCATATACCCACAGGAGTTCTCCAGCTCCCTCTCCTCATGGAGGAGTCTGGTAAGACACAGGCAACCTGGCTGACATGCATGCTAACTTGAAAAGCACCAAGAATAATGAGAGTGCTCCAATTTCAGGTGAAATAAACTGGAAAAACATTTTAAAAGCTACTGACCTACAAAGACAAAAAGCCTAAATAACACAAAGTATGTCATTTACATAGCGCTACACTCCTGGAAAGATTTTTACCATGTTTTGCTGAAATAAAAAAAAAAATAAAATTAAAGATATAAGAGAGTGATTTTGCAGGGTTAAAACTCCAAGGAGAAAAATCTCAAATTAGAGATATTTATATTCTACTTTATACTTCCTAAAGCAAAGAAAATTATTCTGGCTACTATTCAACAAAACCAATCAACTACTAGCAAAAAAAAATCCTCTTAAAACAAATTTGGTTTCTTTTAGTGAAATTTCATCAAGCTTGCTGAAAATACTTCAACTATTTCAGAAAGGGGCTGCTAAAGTTTTAGGAAAATACTTTATTGCAGTTCTGTGTCCTTAGTGCATGACATATAGAACTTCAGATGTTTGATCTTAGTAAATTTAACATGCTGGAGGCTTTGCAAGGCTCTACATAAAATTGGATTTTTAAAAACACCAATTTAAGTCCAGTGGTGACAACATCCTTGATTCAAGTAAAAAACAGTTCAGAAATGACACAACTTCTGAAAAACTCTCACCAACCTAAGTTTCCCAAGTAAGACATGTTTGAGCACACAGATTTTATTAACACATCATTCTTCTACATAAAGGTTTCCTTTTCATCACAGAGAGCTTTCAGTGCTGACTGTAAAAAACTGCTTTGGAAAAATACATTAAAACTGCAGCATCTTGACTGATAGACTGTCTGGAATTTGTTTATTTGTAATTCAAAGATTGTAAGGACATCTTTCACAGCACAGGGGCAATGACAGCAAACTCTTACCGACACCCTCAGGAACAGGAGAACACTGTATCCAAATTTCTTTACACAAACAATCATAGAAAGCACGCTTACAAATTTCAGTAAATCTTTTTTTTTTCTTTTTTAAAGTAGTTTAGCTAAAAACTATGCACAGAACAGACAGTAACTGTTCCCCATCATCACTTCTTCCTGAAGAAAGCAGGGAGGATGAAATAGTCAGAATGTTTCCTTCCAACAGACTGTCCATTATTTCCTTATGCTCCCTTTGTATTGTATTCAGACATTTTCCAAGGATTTATAAGAATTGGCAAATAATTTTCAAAATCCAACCCCTTCTCTTAAAAGTTGAAAACAAACAGAATGCTATATATAAAATTATTCCATCTGAGAACAGTAAGACTGCACTGGGAAATTTAGGAAACATCTCAAAACCAAACCAATTATGTCAGGAAAAAACAATTATTATAATTACTTTAAAATTTTATTATTATGCCTTTATTTGTAATTATTTAAGAATTTTACTATCTATGTGTTGTAGCAATTGCATTTTTAATTAAAAAAAAAAAATATTTTAGCCAAAGATATTGAATTCTAGATTAAAAGAAATCAGATATTATTAGAGGCAGTTTCTTTAGCCCCAGACATCAAAAATGGTTTAAAGTGTTTAAAGTTTAGTAATGAAACTGTCCAAGTCTTCCTTCAGCCTTGCTATCAGTTTTTATGTTTACTGGTTTTCTTTGCCAGCAAATACAGCATCATTTGTGTGCTGAGGTAGAACCAGGATTCAGGGGAAAGAGAAAAAAATTATTTTGCAGATAATTTACTTCCAGAAACCTGTGCACTGTGCAATGAAGCACAAGGCATGCTTCTATCATCAGCTTTGTAAGCCCAGAAAGACTTTGAATGTGGTTTAACTACTGAGGCCTATAGTCCCGCAAACCAACCAAGGACTGCAGTACTACCCAAGCACAACAGAAACAGTAGGTCAGTGTTTATTTTCATAACCATGAAGTGAGTATCTGTGACATAGCATTATCACAGCCAATTCTATCATTAGTTCTTTGAAATTCAAGTGTAATATTACTGTTTCTTGAGGTCATATACTAACTCAATCACCCCCTTAGGAGCAGCATTGAATGGCTCAAAAATAAAACTCCACTCATATTGCTCTTTACTGTCTGGTCAGCTCCACTGTTCCACTTTTAAAACAGCTACTCATTACAAAAAAAATGCTATGAACAAAGCATTTCTAGACACCTCTACAGGAAATAAAATTAACAAGCACTAGAATTAAAAACTTCTGCAAACAGCAACAGTTCGAATAAACAATAAGTTGTTTTCATATGCCTACTGCATATTGTGCTATTCTGGAAAGACACCTGCATTTTGTCAAGTCCAGCTGCAGATTCTGTACTCAGAGTCAACTTTGTTGGCAGTCCTTGAAAGAATCCATTTTTACGCACAACCATGAAATGTTGGCAACCGCAGGAGCTTTTCAAGGAGCTCTCTATTTTTCTTTTTTAAATGGCATTTTGTTTCATGGTTTGAAAATACTGGAGAAAACACAGAGCACTCATCAACACAGAATTCAAATCTACTAATATTAAAAGTAATAATAACTGAGCCGAGGATGACAGTCTACATCCTAGCCTTGGGAGGGGAGAGAAACCAATGTTGAAACTAAATTTGAACTGTGGATTCAATGAGCTTCATTTAAGCTTAACTGCTTTTCCCAAAAAAGGCTTTACCAATTATTTCTTAAGTCCTTGGTCTGAGAAAATCTCAGCTACTAGGACTCCTAAAACAGTTTCAATGTTATACGATAATCTGAAATATCTAGCATTAAAAAGAAACCGTAGTTATGTAACATCTGTCTTTAGTACAGAAAGCAAGCTGTAGTCTGGCACTGCTTGCACGTCAAAACTGCATGAAGTCAGAAAATCCTCAGTTCAGAAAAAAAATCAGAATCTTCCTGCAGAGACTATTGCTCTCTCCTCTGCAGAGTATGATATTTCATTGTGAAGGTACTCCCACATCTCCAATCTCTTCCATGCCTCCCACTAAGTGATACCCCATGAACTGGTACTCAGTTTTCCCATGAAACAGAAGCTGAAACAACGAATGAGGACTGAGTGTACTTGCCCTCAAGTGGTACCTTCACAACTTTATATAGGTATACCCATATTAAAATCAAGTTGCTGCTTGCAAAAATCAGCTACAACTTCCTAACTCTTTCAAATGCTTATAAAAAATACTAATAAAAAAAAAATCCAACTGACTTGAAATCCATGTAGATTTCCACTTTTCCCCTGAACTTTGTGAGAAAATGTACATCTGTTTATTAAGTTCCAACTATTACAACTATTACAGAGATGCCTCTGCCTGAATTATGTTGCAAACGAGACCATATGCCAAAGTCGATAGTATGAATTTTATCTAACAGTAAATGTGAAGTAGAGAGAGAGAATAAAATAAAAAGAAAGGAGAGGGGAGAGAAGGGGTGTGACAAGTGCCAGATAAAGATGCATTGAGAAACAAGAAAAATACCTCAAATCCTGCAGGCACTGCAAGGCTGAGAATGAAACATGCTCCCACATCATTGGGAACTGCCCAATTGTGCAGGATACAGGAATTAAAAGGCACAACTACATATGTGAAATGCTATCAAAGGAAGCAGAAAAGCAAGATTGGACAGTATTTCGGGAAAACATGTAAGAGATGACAGCAGTGAGTTATACAAACCAGTTATACAAACCTTTTGTGAAGGAAATTCAGTCATCTGTGGTGGATGTGACTGTGTGATACCAGTGCACTGACACATCCTTAGAAGAGGCCACAATAGAAAAAGTGAAGAAATCCCAACATCACCACAAACACATCCAGGAACTCACAACTGTGGCAGACATCACATTTGTGAACCTTCCCTGCAGAGTGCAGGGTAAATGGTACCACAGTAATCATTAACTTCTGAGGGCCCTGGGTCACCCCAAGTCAAGGCAGGAGAAGATAGCCCAGGCCCTAGTCCCAGAGCACTCCACACTTCTCTAGATAGTGTACGTGTGTCTGTGAGTAAAGCACATGCTGTCATACCACCTTAGCACCAATAAAGTTTCAGTGAATACCGTGGGCATTGGGCAGCCACAAGCCAGCTGACACCAGGCATGGACAGCACGTGGGCATGACAATTGACTCGTACCATGAGGTGTCTCATACCATGCAAATGGGACAAAATTCTACTGATTCTCACTGAGGTGGACAGGATCTATACTTAATGAGGAAAAGCAATACATACAAACTATATGTGTTGGATAAAGAGGAAGACATTACCATCTGGGGATCCAGACTGTCCTTTTAGTCCTCGTCTTCTGGTCTTCTTGGTGGTGAAGGTCCCACACAGCAGAGCCCAGTGGGTTAATTATGCTCAGATATACATGGGAACTCCAAGCACTTCCCCTGGGAGGCAGGCAGGGGACTGAGTATCTGTTGCAACACTCCTTTGGAAATTGAGTCTGGGGACCCTTCAGGAGTCTTTGATGGTTTTGGCCCCTTCTAAGGCACAAAGCTGCCTCTCATGTCAGGGCGCTCGAGCCAGTTACGCCCCATCAGAAGGGATGCACACCCTCAGGTATAAGTGTGACAGTTGTGTAAGGAAGGACAGTTGGCATGATAAAAAGTACCAGCCTGCCTCCACAGGGTCTGCTTCTTATTTGGCTCAAAACCCAGCTTGTAGCCTCTGGTGGTGGGCTCATCCTCCCTGTCCTGTGTGCACTGAAGGTTTCCCCATCGCACACCACCCCCAAAAACTCTCCTCCTAGCAAATCTGGCCTCAGCAAAATACCCTGCTGCTTCCACAAATGGCTGATTGTTTTGAGTCATTACCATTAACATTTCAGTCTCTCACAGTGCTACTAAGGCAAAATTTAAAGAAACAACAACCATGACTTAGAAAAAAATCTCTAGCCAGAAAAGAAAGAAGTATCTTTGTGAATAAAAGACATATTTCAGAAATTACACACTCCTTCAGAACTGCATGAAAAAGCTCCCTTCCAAGGCCACTCACATGAAAACCACACAAATAACTAAGCTAAGTAGTGTATTTTTTTGTATCTCTCAGTAGAAACAAATAGCTGCTGTTGTGAGGACTGTGGTAACCAAATTAGAAAAGCTACAAGAATGAGTAACTGAACTCAAAATTACAATACAGAATTCCACACAGTGAACAAAAGCAAGCCAACAGCAGCACACAATTACAGTAATTTCACATGTATAAGGCACACAGTTTTGGTTGAAGTTTCGAGCCTAACCCAGAAGTGCGCCTTATAATCTGGTGCACCTTATAGATGAATTCCAGAGAACTGCAACCCAGAAGTGTAAGCCGGGCGGGCAGGAAGCTGTCGCAGAGCTGCTGCCGGGTGGGTGGCGAGCCAGAGCCGCTTTCGAGCGGGCAGCTCGCCGCTTTTGAGTGGGTGGGGAGCCGCGGCAGCCGGCACCAGGAGTGCCAGGGCCCGCGGCACGGGGAGGGCGCCTAGGGCTGCTTTTAAAGGCTTCGCTAGTCTGTGAAAACTGTTTGCAAATTGAGCACCTGACACCAAACCCAGCAATCCCGGGATTCTGTTACTAACTCGTTACTTTGTTGCACATGGATCTTCACTTTTTTTTAGAAAAAAAAAGTGCGCCTTATAGGCTGGTGCATCTTATATATCGACAAATTACGAGGACTTGCTGGCCACCCGGAAGTGAGCCTTATAATCCGGTGCACCTTATAAGTGTGAAATTACTGTACTTATGTTTCCCAGACAAACACGGAAGTTCACTATCTTTCAAGTAACACCATACCTGTATTTATTTGGTTGTTTACTTTAGCAACTGATCCAGTGAGATTCCTGCTGAGGTTGTCTTGCACAGACTGAGCAGATGAAACAGCTGATAATGTTGTATTATATCCCACGGGAACATGCTGTTGAAGGGAATGAGGTACTGATGTACTCTGACTAGAAAATGCATTTGTTTCTTTGAACTGTCCAACAGCAGGTAGACTCTGAGAGGTAAATGTCTGCCCATACACGCCGCCAGCAGCCACAGAAGGATAGGAAACAGTTGGATACATGGCACCAGAAACCACGGGCATGGTGTAGTGATTGGAATTAAGGGGAAATCCCTGAGATGCAACTGAAGAGCTGACAGAAGTGCTGTAGTGATTATCAAATGCTGAATACGACTGCTGAGCGCTCACATGAGAGTAGGACGCAGACAACACTGCTCCTTGAAGAGATCTGTCACTGGTCCCCCCTGAATGGGGAGGAGTATTGTTGTACAATTGCTGTGATTCCTGTGCATTCAACATGTTGCTACCCACAGATGTCATAACATTTTGTGCTGGTGCTGAATAGTAACCAGGGTAGTAACTGGCTCTGTACTGATTATCCAGATGTGAAGCAGCAGCTTTATTGGGCACTTGGGAATAGTGTCCTGAAGGGGCACTGTAGTTTGGAAGATGTGAGCCATAGCCAGAGGGGAACTGCATCTGACTCTGCATAGGACCTGAAATGAAGAGAATACATCACATGTATTAAAGGGACATCTGCTAGCAGTACCAATGGACTCCACAATTGACCTAACAAAAAATTGCTTTCTTTTTTGTCGCTATTCTTGAGTTTGATTCCCATCAGCACAGAGAGAATAAACCAAGTATAACATATGCAAAAACAATATTTGAAGTAATTTGCAAACACACAAAGAAGTACCAGAAAAATTGATGGCTTGATTCTTGAAAGAAGTTTCCATGCCAAGACTGTTTACCCCTTGTTAGTATTTTGAATATTTTAAAGAGTTTATAGGAGGTTAATACTTAAAAAAATAGTGAGCAACAATAAGCACCAAACTGAACACAAGAGTTTGCCTCACAAAAACTGCCTGAATACGGAAACTGAAAAGCTGCAGTCAAATCAGTATGTCAATACATAACAATACAGGTATTCTTATTTACAAGTCTTCAGTGCAGTGGCCAAGATAAAGAGTTGCAGGCCAGTTATCTTTGTCGTCTACATCCTTATGTATTACGCATTCAGGAAAACTGAAGTTGTTATGAAACTACAGACTATTTGACAAGGTACATCATTTTCATTTACTGCCTGATACAGGCGTAAGACATGTTGGAATCAGAGAAACTGACCTCTGGTATCACTGCAATTGGCTCTGCAACATTAGAGGTTAATTACATTCTGGCCCAGCAAGGGTCAAACAAGCTTGCCTGCTAGAGACCAAATGTTAACTATGTCCAAATTGATTTTCTCAGCCAACTGTTCCATGGGAAATCTCAAAGTTCTACCTCATGTCCTATTCCTTAACCTTGCCTTTATTTATAATGAACCACAGATGCTTTTGTGTGGATAACTTGCTTTCTTAAAATTCCCACCTTATTGCTTACATCATGCAAAATGACTACATTGTTATTTCCCACTCCTTGGCCAATAAAAACACATACACAGCACTGGCCCGCTCACAAATGGCAGCTGAGGTAATAATGAATAGTTGATTATCCTGCTTATATTTACAATAATTACAAAACTTACGCATTACTTCTCTTGCTTTCAAATTCTGAAAAACCACTGTTCTCCAAGGACTCTAAATGTCCCATGATTAACATGCAAGGCGATTTTGACAACAAACTTGTTAACAGACCCCTAAAAACACGGAACATACTGCCCAAAATTGCTTTCTGGTAAAATTAAAAATGCCCTTTCATAACTTACAGGAAGCTGAACAGAAAAGAAAGGAGCTAAAAAATTGCAGAACAGTAACTTGGACTGCTGGATCAAAAGATAGGCATTCAGGGAAAAGCAGAAAGAGCTTTTAAAAAGTGTATCTCGAGTTTTGAAGAGAGCATGTAACTACGCTTTTGATTCACTGTTTTCTTGAAAAATTGGGAGCGGTGTCATTGAGCTGCATAGTTTTTTCTCCTTTAAAGGAAAATTATTTTGAGTTAGCAAGCCATTAACAGCTACACGAACTTTGCCAGACTTTTGACCTGCTTTTTAACGTCTGAAAAAGCAAACTCAAAAATACAGCAATAATTTACATGTAACAAGGCTTATGGCTTTAAGCAGCTATGCCACTTAAGGTGGCAAGAAAAGATATTTTATTTGAAAAGTCTGTGCATCTGTTCTACTGATATATGCAGATTTAACTAACTAAATGGGTATAATTTAGAAACTGGTTTAGGAGCACTTGATTCCTAAATAAAAGGTTGCATATCAAATAATCTACTGCAAAGTCTTCCAGTATCTAGCTCTTGTTTAAAAATACACACCATAAATAGAAATTAAATTACCAATACAAGGTATCAGTCTCCACATGATAGAATGCAGAGTCCTTTTTATTCACATTTTTAAGCAGAAGCATCTATACACACACACATGAAAACCTCACTGAGACAACATTTGAAAAATTATATTGATTTCAAGCCGCAGGTTCTTTGAAAGCAAGTTTTAAAATTACAGATGAAAAATTATTCTCATATCTGAAATGAGTTTTTTGTCCATTACAAAGAATGTGAGTAGAAAATAATTTTTGTACTGCAATTAGATGCTGAAGCTACTAATGGTGACTAGATAAGTGGACAGTTTTCAACACTGGAAATCAGAATACATCTTCAGCGTCATTTCAAAATCTGATTAATAGCACAATCTGTCTTGATGCCTCAGGTACTACCATCCTTCCAAAACACCTGACAAATATCTCAAAAAATTCCATAAAGGACTGAAAACCTCAGCTGCACACAGCAGGTATATCTTTAAAAGATCATCTCTATAACAAAAGCAGTAAACCTCTCCTTCTATGAACAAATAAATATTTATTATATAAAGTATACAATTATATAAAATTACAAGGTGTAATTATACAGACATTAACATGTGAACCCCAAAAAATCTTAATGCTTTTTAAGGGAGGGGGGAACCACTATAGAAAAAAACTCCAAACTTCCACCACCAAAAAAAAAAAAACAAAAACAAAAAAAAGGCAGCAGTGCCACATGAATTAGTAAAGTTTTTCTTGCTAATGTCACATTTGGTTTTTATGCCCATGCATTCCCTCAGCAGCATAATTCAGCAATCGGCCACATACCCTACCTACATGGAGTCTATGGATGCTACATCACCAAACTTCCTTTCTATCCAAAACCACCTGTGAGTTTTCTGAAGCTCCTAACATCCCTTTAACCACCTCCAGAGAAGATTCCCAAAGCCTCCTCATGTCCTTTAGCCCATGGGCAAGGGGCAGCACCACTGCTCTTTGTTTACTGCTGGCAAACCAGCAGATCAAGGCAGTGCTGAGCTCTCACTACAGCTCAGTAACAGAACTGATATCTCTTCCTTCATTCACACAGCTTCCCATTGTCACAAAATATTCAGAGGTTTCCCATCTTTCACATCTCTGTTCTCTTCGTTAAATTGACTAAAACTATCCCAAGTCAGAGGAGGGATGAAAAACAAGGCTGAACAACATAATAATGAAAACTTTGCTTCCAAAATGCCAGTAGAAGTACCAGTGGTAGCCTTACAAACAGACTGTAGACAGCACCAGACACAACTCTTCTGAAGAAGCATGGGAATTTAAGACAATTATCCTCTCAGTGCTGCATTTCAATACATTAAATTGTTAGCGCTGAAGTCCTCCATCACTACTGAAGAAATACATCATCCTTCAGTACGGATTTAACAAGAACCATTTTGTTATGCTGACATTAGGAAATAGGTCATTTTCCACTTAAATACAAAGCCACTTGAAAGACTACAAAAAAAGCTTCCCAAACTTGTAAGAGAGAAGGAAGAAAATAACAGCATATACACAAGAAGTTACTGTTAAAAACCCAACAAAACAATCACGCCTAAATTTAACAAAAACTGAAGTCTCCAAGGATCTCAGATGGACTTGGTCATCAAGCCAAGCAAAACTCACTAATAACAGATCAGAACATCCTTTTTAATACCATCATATGTACAACACGCTGCTTGCTTTCTGCAAAAAGCACTCCCTTTCATTAAATGGCAGCATCTACATAGTTTTACCTGAAAAATTAACATTTTACCAATTAAAACACTAGAGCACTCTAACAGAAAAGATACACCAGTATTTTCTTTCAGCCAATACAGAAACAGCTCAATTCATTTCAGGATCTTATATTTAAACTCCACTCCAATTATATAAAATTTAATTTCAAAAGCAGCAACAATCCTATCTGTGAAATTTAATTTATATTATATAGTACAGAAATTCCCACTACTCCTTTTCTATTGCTATTCCCCTCTACTTCCTCTCCTATTTCCATTTTAAAAAACCCAAACCCTCAAGTCCTGTGTTGTAACTTCAGGAGATTAGTACTCAGGCAACAGATAGATCAATCAAAAAAATCTGGAATGCTATTGCTAAATGTTGCGAAATAAAAAATGCAGGGTTATTGAATAAAGTCAAAGACATCTAAAGGAACACAAAAAACAAAGTTATGCAATAAAAATTTACTACTGTTATTGAACAGTGTATTTTTCAGAATTAAACAATTAAAAAAGAAGCATTTTGCAGAAAATAAATGGTCTATGCCCTGGTTTTACACAACCTTTTTCTACCAATATTAGCCGCAACATGGAGTTAATTAATTAAAACAACCAACAGTAATGATGGTTCTTTAAAATTACTAAGCTAGGAATAGAAAGAGAAGAAAGGATAAAAGTTTCTATTTGTTTCTGCAAAACACTTCCAGGTTAATCATGTTTTATCACTTGTACTTTCAAACCAGCATGTTTTTTGACTAAAAACTATGTAAATTCGCATTTTCTGAACAATTTCACCAACCCCAGCATCACAATACCGGTTGGGACACAACTGAGGCATCAGTAATGCCTTAAACCTACCATTTAATTACCTTTTCTTTGATGACTGCCCGAACACTTACTTTATAAGCATTTAAGTGCTTAGTACTTAACTACTCCTTTGGACACAAGACAAATCCACAATTCTCAAGTAAAAAAAATGTGTAGGTCCCTACCCTGCACAGAAAACACACATGTGCAGAAAACAGCCTGACTACAAAAGATTTAACAGTATGAGCAAGAACTCTATGCAATAAGAGACCAAGTTTAGATACCAAACCAGTATTAATTGGAGATGATTATACAGGGATTTTGAGGAGTTAATATGGTGTGTCAATAAAGAACTGATTTTATAGCGCACCAATTTAAAAATGCGGAAGTGTACACTCATTACTTTCATTCATACAACAGTCAGTCTCACTACCTCTCTACCTGACATGGGAATCAGTATTTTTTTATTTTAAACTACTGTGCCTTTGTTTTTCAGTGACCCACATTTCACTGGTCCAATGTTGCCTGTTCAACTCAAACCCCAAGATCCAGTTGTGTGAACGCCTACCCACTCACTACTTTTAAGTTCGTACACAGCTACAAATGAGCACTCTCGCCCCTAACAGGCGATTTTCTGCCCATTATCACGCACAACAGCCAGAGTCGAGGCCTAGAGGTGCCTTGGCCTCCAGAGCCTTCCTGAAACGCCGCAAAACAGGCGCCACAACACCGGGCAGATCCAAATCCGCGAGGAAAGATGCGGATACCCCCTCCCTCGCCCCTTGAGCGAAGCGGGAGAGGACTGCGCCTTCTCGAGTTCTTTCCGCACGCAGCCGCGGGGGCCCGCACCTTCCCCGAGCGGCTCCGGCGGGTCCTGCCGCCCTCCAGCCAAAGGGCTTCGTGCCGGATCCACCGGGCCCACGCCCGCCCGCCGGGAGGAAGGAAGAGCTCGCAGGCCCCCGGCACCCACAGGGGCTTCATCCCCCGCGGCAGCGGCGCGGGTCGCCCCGGGGACCCCGCGGGCGCCTTTCCCCGCCCGCCCGGGCCCCGCGCAGGCCCCTCACCGTTCTGGCAGCGCGGCGCGCCGCTCGCCGGGGCCGCGGCCTCCAGGGAGCTGCCGGGCCCGCCAGGGGAAAACGCGGCGGCAGCGGCGGGCCGCGGCGGCAGCCCGGCAGGCGCGGACATGGCTTCTCGCAGCGCTTGTTCACTGCGTCCGGCTGCCGCCTGCTCCTCTCCCTCCTCCTCCTTCTCTTCCGCCGCCCCGATCCACAGCCGGGCGCCGAGCGAGGGCCGGAGCCGCGGGAGGGCCCGAGAGCCGCCGCCTACAGCGCCCCCCAGCGGCAGCTCCGCCGTGAGGCCGCGCCCCGCCCGGCACGGCCCGGCCGCGGAGGGTGGGCCGAGCAGGCAGGATGGGCCGGGCCGAACAGGGAGGATAGGCCGGGCGTCCCGTCGGGGCTTAACTTGGTTCTGTTGGGAACGGCCCGTGTGGCGGGAAGGAGCCGCCCGGCCCGTTTAGTCTGTGTGTGGCAGGGCCGTATGCTTTATCTGTGACTCTATGGGCAGGCCGAGACAGGGCGAGGAGAGGCTTGAGGGAGGTGATCTACGCTACTCGGCCTTAGTGAGGCTGTGTTCAGTTCTGGGCTCCTTAGCACAAGGACATGGAGCTCCTGGAGCAGGTCCAGCAGAGGCCAACAAAGAGGATTGAGGGACTGGAGCATCTCTCTCTTACGAGGAATGGCTGAGGGAGGCTTGCTAAAGCAAGAGAAGAGACAACTGAGAGGGGATTTCATCAATAAATATCTAAGTACTTATCTATAGTGTATAAATACCTAACATGGGAGGTAAGTGGCCAGGCTCTACTCTGCGCTGCCAAATAACACGACACAAGGCAATGGGCAGAAACGGATGCACAGGAAGTTACACCTGAACATGAGGAAGAACTTTACAGTGACTGTGCACTGGAACAGATTTCTCAGAAAGGCTGTGGGGTTCTCTCTCACTTGACTATCAGGAGATACTCAGGAACTATCTGGATGCAATCCTGTGCCATTTGCACTAGGATGACCCTGTTGAGCAGGATGAGCCACTGTGGTCCCTTCCAATGTGACTGATTTTGTGAGGCTGCTCCATGTCCCTGCCTCAGGGCACAGACATGTACAATACATACATCTGTCCTTATTTTGCCTGAGATATTTTTGTCTGTATAGATAACATACGCAATTTTAGGTATAAAGGTACCGTGGAACACACAGAGAGGTAATGTGTACTGCACACAGGAAAAGGCCTCACAAGATGAGGTGAAGTGAAAGTTCTCCCTGTGTAATTGCTCTTGTACAGACAGAAGAGCCTTAGTGAGATGGGGTGATCTCAGGTAAGGCTTTTCTTTCAGTGTTAGGATGCTCCCTGTATTCTGTCTGTCTCCAGTGTGGATATATGCTATCTGTCAAGCCTTCAGGAGAAATGGCAAAGTGAGATAATGCAGGACTTTTCAGTCTCTGTGCAGAATATATACTTCATATTCTCTAAACAGGAAGGCAAGTGCTGAAGAGCCTTTGCCATAGTTTAACCCCATCCAGCAACTGAGCACCATAAAGCCCCTTGCTCATTCCCCTTCCCATCTGGCTGCAATGGGGAAGAGAATTATAATTGTCAAAGGGGGAAAACTCATGGGTTGAGATAAAGTCTATTTAATCATTAAAGCAAAAGCTGTGAACACAAGCAAAACAAAACAAGAAATTCCTTCACCATTTGCTGTGGTCAGACAGGTGTTCAGCCAGCTCCAGGAAAGCAGGGCTCCATCACATGTAGTGGTTATTTGTGTGAAAAACACATTTTACTGTCTTGGTAAAATTTAAAAGGTTTAATGAAAAGACAATAGGAGAAAAACATAAAGGGTTAAAACGGCTGGGTGCTGTTTCTGTTCAATCACACACTAAACCATATTAATTTTGACCGTTTGTCTGTCTCTATCTGTCTATCACCTATCATTCACTCAGATGCTACTCAAAACTGGGTTAGTTACTCAGGTTATTTAATTATTTATGAAAAAAGTCAATAGCACTATAATATACTGGCGATTTATATTGTCAGCACTAAATCCAACAACATTGAGTCACCTTTACTTTTTGCATACATTTGACCAGTTCCTTCCCTGTTTGCATGCTGTTCTTCTTACTGGTTATTACTCACATCTGTCCTTCAGTACTTTTTAAATTACTTTGACTGTATGCTTAGCAGCTCTGACTATTAAAGTTATTACAAAGCACTCAGAGCATCTTTTAATACTGCAGAAACTGACTGTATTGGAACATTTCTCAGCCTTCACACCCTATCCGACTACATAGAGGTGTCTTGTGCAGGCTCTATTAGTTCTTTGGTAGATTGTAGATCCATATCTGAAAGAAATAGTTTCTTCTCCATGACCTAATAAGTTAGGCTAAGATATAATGGGATCAAAATGCAGCAACATTGACGTCTATTAAGAAATAAACATTATTAGGACGCTAAAGGAAGAAGTGGCATGGAATGGTGTGACATTGCTGTAATAGAAGGAATCTTAGCAGGGGTTACACAAACATTTTGAGACTGTCAACTAGCATCTGACCATCTGAAGTCCCTCCCAGGGCCGTATTATTCTGATAGGGTTAACAAATTCTACTTTTGAAGTTGTTCTTCCTTCATTGTAACCCATGTTTTCCTTTCTTTGTAACCCTTACTCCATCCTACACAAAGTACTTCTGAGAAATGAATGCATGACAGCAAAATAATTCAGATATGTGGACGAGCAATTGATTTGTCTTTTCCATCTCAATGCTGTTTGAGAAGGCATGTAACTGCTTCCTTGTACCATGACTGTATTTCATCATAGCATGCAGCACTTATGATTCTGTGTTTTCACAAA
The DNA here is from genome assembly GCA_009812075.1 of Sialia sialis. Taxonomy (NCBI): domain Eukaryota; kingdom Metazoa; phylum Chordata; class Aves; order Passeriformes; family Turdidae; genus Sialia; species Sialia sialis. Next base: position 1,373,295 of record VRYO01002778.1, on the reverse strand, counting down.
GTTTTTTCCTTTCCAAAGTCTCATTTCTCTAACTCCTGGTACTGTGAAACCATAAATATATCCTATATACAATCTTTGAAAATTTATAATCAAGCAGAAGTAGTTATAGATCATCGTGCTAAAAGCTAGAGGAGGCAATTGAGAATTTTCCCATTTTTGAATGCTTTTACAAAACCTTTTACACAGCTTGATCAATTATTTTCTACAAATAACAATGTCACTGTGGTTAAACCCATTAATTCCTAGGAAATCTAGATGAGTTGGCAGCTAGAACACAATCCCATAATGGAAACGCACCATAAACTCAAACCTATTAATTTTGTTTTCCTCATTTATAATGAATCTGAGAGCATTAGAGAGAAATGAGTGTTAGTGTCTGCTTTTTATGCTGTCGTGCAACAAGTAACACAGGAGCTGTCTCACCTAGGCCATTGCTTCCACGTAGTCTAGTAACAAGCTCATTACAGGAGTTATAAATTCTTTGGCCAGTTGATAAGACATAATTACTAATAGAGATATTTTTACCTTTGTTAGACACAAAAAAAAAGTCCCTCTGCCACTTGGATTTGCAGGACAACTGTGAGAGTCCATCTTCTTACCCATAGCTGGTAAATGAGGCCTTAAATTTCCAAACTAGAAAAAAAAAGGTTACTTTTATGAGGAGGAAAACCTAGAAACAAATCTTTAAAAGCTGAGTCAGAAATCATTTTGAGCTCTAGCATAACTAAGCTGAGTTTCTTTCGCTTTGTCACATACTTCTGAAAGAGAATGACAAAATTAGATGCTTTTATAACTTCCATCAACAAAATATAGCTGTGGGTCACTGTCTTCCTGATAAATCTCTAATTATTGTCCTCTATTTCTAACAGGAACTGGGCCACTTCAGTGCAAAGTAATAAGGCTTCACATTTCCACAATAAGAGTCTCCAGTTGTGTTAACATCATTGTGTTTGTGTAAGTTGCCTCTAGTCACTGCAGTGTGATGAGAACGGCAAATCAAGACTCTTGATGTCACTGGGAAGTGTGCCTCTGCTTGGGTGACCTCTACATCTGGCCGAGGGATAAATCCCTGCATCCACTGGGTGAGAGCTACACTATACTTCACTTGCAGCTGGCTAATTAGTAGAACAGGCCCCAGGGTAGTCATGCCCCACTTAAAATAAAAATCTTTCAAACTTCTAAAACATACCAGAATACAGGATATAATTTGTGATGCTGCTTAGTTTTCTTACACATGTACAGATTTATTTTC
>VRYO01002778.1:1348872-1371043 GCA_009812075.1 Sialia sialis | reverse complement strand
AATCATAGGATAAAGGAGTCTGCGACTGCCAGCATGGTGGTGGTGACCCAGCTACCTTTGACTACAGTGGCATCAACAACAGTCTAATTGTCATCATCCTAGGGTGGCTGTACACGATGTAAAAGAATTATTTAGCTCTTTGCTGGACCAAGACAATGAGCTCTGCAAACTGCTACAGCTGATGTGGTGTAATGAATCATTGTGGCCTCTACATGTGAGACCAGAAGGCAGAGTAGTTTTTCCATTCTGTAACCCCTAATGATGGGTGTGTCTGCTCATACTCTAGTCTATAATTTCCATGATACTTCTTCAAATCTGGATAGATAACATAAATTCTCACTTAAATTGGTACTCCTGATTGGCAATTATGCCTGGTAAGCCTCTTGAGTATCAAGTGTAAACAAACACATTCATCTGTATCTAGACTTGTAATATTCCTGGGTGGTTTCATCAGCTGCAAACTTCAGTCTGTGGCAACAGTACTTAGAAATCACCAGGCAGGCTACCACTAAGGAAGAACCTCAGCTATATACTGAGATCTAAATATTTTCATGAAATTATATTCAAAGGGAAACTCTAGCCACAAGCTTCCATATGACCTCGGGGCACAGCGAAACAAAAACAAGACAGTTTGGGAAATTTCTGCAGCTCATGTGCCACATCCCAGCTGTAAAGACATACTGATGCTGTGATCCAAACAGACTGAGCTTAAGATCATGAAACCCTTTCAATTTTCAGCTGTTAAAATGTTATGGTTTTACAGTAATTTTTAAAATACCTGGAAAACTAATAAACTCCTGAAAGATCTTTTACTCCCTGTCAGTTTGATATTTTTTATAGATTTTCCATTAAGAGGGAACAATGACTCATCTAAACCACTGGAGCTCCCTTCTTCTGTGGCTCCAGATGTGCCACTTGCTCCTGAAGCATATCTTGTCATTACTTCTGAAAGAGAAAAACACTCCACATATGGAAACTCATGTCCAAAAATAGTTTTCCTGGGTGTGTACGTCACCGATCCCCCATGCATCTTTTTTTACATAAACAGTGAGAAACCAACAAACCCAACCAGAAGACTTAGTTCCTCCTCTACATTATCTGACTGCACAGGCTCCACTGATTTTGTCCATCACAGGTCCTGAGGAGCTCAGTCACATGGTAACATCCTTGGCTTCAAAGAGTTTCTCACATGAGCGATGGCAATGAGATAGGCTCATGTGAGCTGTCTATCAAACCATCCATAACTAAAATAGAAGATAATTAAACCATTGAAGCACATTTAAAAGTCCCATGCTGTGGATTGGCAGCTTAATGCTGCAAACCTCAAGGACTTTGCAGTAACACTTTATAAACTCTGCATTTTCTGTATATTTAAAACAACATAAAAAGCTAGAATTGGGTCTGTCCTTATCTGAAGAGAGTGCTGTCCTCTGAAACTAATTGAAAAATTCCTCTTACAATATTTGGCAGTATTTGGGAAGCTTGTCGCACCATCATGGACAGTGGCTGACCAAAGCTGGATTCTGCAGTGACTGCCTTTGCCCTCTCGTGAGACCATCTGGAGGAGGCATTGCACTGGTAGAAAAAACACTGCTCAATAGCATCACATAAAGTGACATATTTTCCATCTACAGCAGTATGCCATCAAGTTCTGCTTATTTAAGGTCAGACTATTGTCATGAGTAGCAGTGTGTTGTTTTCAGCCAAGGGAACCCGGAGAGTGATTGTCAATGTGCAGAAGAATAAATAAATATCATTAATAAAAAACTTATGGATTGATTCATTTAACATTATGCGCTTGAAAAAAAATTAAACAGCAATGATTAGTTTCATTTTCAAGCACAAGCTAAGTAGTAGCATTCATGGAGAAAGACCTGTTTACGTAATAACTTTTCAGACATGTAAACTGCTCGTCTGAAAAAATACTTCTGGGCTTGCAGCAGCCTCTGACCGCTTTACCACTCAATCTTTGAGCTTTTTTGAATGCTGGATTTTTACTGTTTGTAGCTTGTTCCCAGCTGTTGCCTCCTAATTTAATTAAATTTTTTCATAGTGGGCGAAACTCACATTTTATTTTTGTGAAATGACTTCTGTCGAAAAAAGTGTTGGCATTCTAATTTCAAATTCTCTGAAACAGGGAGCAGTGGGATGGGCACCTCTGTTTAGCACATCTTTTACTAAGACTGCAACATTTATGACCCCATAACACGAAATTATAAAAGTACCAATAAAAGTCAATTATTTTATTTCAGTAATAGGCCTATGCCTAAATATTTTTTCCAACATAAAATGTAAGTTTTCTTATACAAAGATCAACTTACTTTTGCGGGGGTGCTTTTGTGGGTCTCTGCTACCTTATCTTTTCAAAGCAGCTTGTGCTGTGTGGTTTCACTTTGTACTAGAAATAGCATGTATTCAAATCACACCTGCGGGAACCATTTTGTTTTCAAAAGAACAAGTAGCACAATTTTTGGGCATTATTTTATAAGGCAAACTATTTTTATGTGGATGGTTGCTAGGACGGGAATGGCAAGACATTGCTTCTTCATAGTCCGTAGTGCGAAAAATGTCAATTTTCTTCCTCCTCTGACTTCCATCAAATTTTTTTATTGTAACTGAGATCCCAGTTTGGGATTGGCTCTACAAGTAGATGAAAATTTGCTGACAAATTATTTACTTAGCAGCAAACAAGTCAGCTCTGGCCTGCCAGCACTTAGAAATGTGATTGAATATTTTCAGTTTCAAAAGAATTTTGTTTAGCATTGTGCCTGGTGTGTAATGCAATATAAGGAAAGGTGATGAATGCAATAGTAGCATGTGAAATGCAACTCAATGATTCATATTGAGTTCAGATCCCCTTGCCCTTTTTTCCCTTCATATGAAAAATCCTTATTTTGTCACATCAGTGTGACTCAAAAGTGTGACTCTATTTGCATTTTGGCCAGATGATCAAAACAGCTGTTTTCTTGAATCCCTTTTAGTATTTAAACTAGTCTGCTTCAGAAACATGTGTCCAAAGTTAACCGTGTATCTAAGTGCCCTCTAGATTAAGGATGTTAAGCCAATGTGTGAATATGTACCTGTGTACAAAAACAAAGGACAAAAACAAAAAAAAATTTTCTGCCAGAAAAATCAACTGGCTCATTCCCTGAGTTTGCTTGTTCCTAAGAGTGGGGAATGATGTTTTTAGGAGATAAATTAACCCAGTGTGTTTTGAGGTCTCTGAAATTGGGAGTAATCACATGTTTACCCCTGAGAGTTTGGAGCTGTTCAGGAAGCAGCAAATACCATCAAAAAAGAATGGTTTTTTTCTTTCCAGCTCTTGTCTAGACTTGAACAGGGCAACTGGGGTTAAACTTAGCTTTCCTGTTCAAAATTTCATGCTGTTAACTTCCTTTAGCTGTGACAACTTCTGTTGCTCTTGTTGCACAGTGTGTGGTTTTTACACACTGGTCACAGGAGCAAAACCTAAAGGTACATGTGGTGTATGTTTGTACATGTGGGGTGGAGAAAGCAGAGAAATTGAGGGACATCTTTTCCCTACTCCTTGGAGACCCGTCAGCAGCTGAGAAAATGTGCTCAAAGATTTTATTTTGCTATTCCCCAAGTAAACATGTTCATGAAGAGATCTGGTCAAGCTCAGTGGGGACCATAAATAAACGGCCCTCTGAGAATACTTTCAGGTATTTGCATTTCCCAAACGCAGGAGCTGTTACCAACAAGGATTCTGGTAGCTCTGGACATGAATCTATTCCCCCGGATTCACATTTAATGTGCTGAGGTCAATACTTCTTAAGGAATTAAATTAGAAAATGTATTGCTTTTCAGCAAATGGCAGGGAATAATACTAAATTTTAAAAGAATTTAAGCTGATAGTTTGTTTTCAGAATTTAAAAGAAAATGGGCAATTTACTGAATTTATTCTTTCTCTCAATGAGCATATAGAATGTCAGAAGTATGGTGTACAATACGGTAGGATTACTGACAGTCATATAACAGGAGAACCAGTAGGATGTCCCAAATTTGAAATAATATTTGAACTGAAGCAATATCACCAGTGAAACTGCTTACTAATCATTTGTAGGGGCTTTTATTTGCTTAGTTTGACAATACTTCAGAAAAAACTGATTGCTCTGCAATCTCTGCAGCTGCTTCCTTCCACTTTATAAAGTCTCCATAGATAATTCTGCTCCCTTTGTGCTGCACTGCATTCTTTGGGCTTTGAGTAAAAACAAGAGAACCAGTTCAGATTCAGGTTTAGATGGAATTTACTTACCTAGGAGAACACAATACAGGTAGGGAGATAGGCAGAGAGGATGAAGAGCTTTTGTGGCGTTAAATATCAACACTTAGTCTGTTCCTAATTCTTACTTCAGACTGATGAGATATTCAGTTATTTTCAGGACTTTTTTTTGAATTCTGCTTATTAAGGAGCACAAACATCCATTCCTCTTGAAGATTTAATCCCCTGGCTCTTTAAGAGTACTTAGTCTTTTGGATGCAATGAAAAAAGCATTTTATCTGCCTTTTCCACTTTGCAGTGAAATCAGTCTACATTTTTACCCTAACACTCTTCATCTTTGAAGAATTTTTGTATCTGTCCTTAAAAAAAAACCAACAAAAAAACACCAAACCCAAAAAAGAAACAAAACAAAAACCCAGCAGCTTTTAAATGTAAATGGTGAATTTTTTGAGGTTCACATATTTGGCTCTGATTGTCTGGCCAATGACTTTAAGCTGTGTTGCTCTTCCAGGCTGCAAGACTCTTGAGACAGGGCCTATGTCTCCCTTCAGGTACTGTAAATGTCAATCACACAGAGAGTGCTCAATAAATGATTAATTATGGTTTTCTTACTGCTTTATGATGATATGTTTCCCTTGCCAGAGATATTATAGTGGAGCCAAGATCAAAACCCATATGGAAAAAAAAGTACTCTGATTTATCTGTGCAGGAAACTGTGCAAGATTGTACTCCTGCACAATTTCAGTGTTACTTCTTTGCTTCTTTTTTGACCTCTGGAGATTGAATACTTAGTCTGTTTTAATGTTCTTCAGCAGGCTTCAGAGAAAACAATACCAAAGCTCTAAACATTTGCAGACTGGGGTATTGCAAGCATGGATATAATGAACAGGATTAGCAATTAATTCACTGGGCAAGTTCCCTTCCAAATAATTGATTTTACTTGACTCTGGAAACTCCCGAAACACGTGCCTGACATTTAATCTTGTCTTCAACAAGAGCTAAGCAGGCGTTTCAGCTGCTCTGAATAGTAACGGTCTCTTAAATATGGACTTTTTGTGCTTTGCCCAGCAGTGGCAGTGGCCACAGGGAATGCATGGGTGTCCAGTGGCTCAGAGGAGTCCCCCCATCTTGTGTTTGACACACTCTACTTGGTTCTGCACACAATGATGGACCAAGCTCCATCCTGCTAGCTAAAGATTAGAGCTGCAATGTTAACAGCATCTTCAATCTCTCTGCCACTTCTAGTATACTGAAATTCTATTCATCTCTCTGTCCTGTCTACAGAAAGTACTGAAGCATTCCCCCAATCCTTTGTAAATTGTTGCCTGTCTGGAAACTATCCTCAGTACTCCTTTAACTTCATGCAGCACTTTTCCCAGATAAAGCAGGAATACACTCTTGATTATTAAATGCTCAGAAAGCAAGTAGACACTTTTTTCATTTAATCTGTTAAAGTCAGGAATTCTGTAGTGTTACACTGGCATAAATTAGCACAAAACTAGATCAGATGCAAATTCAAGCCTTGAAGAAATTCTTCCCACCGAGGACAGCAAAGCCCATCCTTTCTCTTCCGGCAGGAAGGGTTATCATTGCCAGGTTCTGTAGCTCAGGGGCAACCCACACTTCAACCAAGGTAAATACTGCTTTTTGTTGTGAACACCTGGTCCCAGCTGATTCCTTTTATTGCACAAGCAGCCGGAAATGCAATGAAAGGGTGGGAAACACAAATTCCCCTCTCTGCCGCTTTTCCCACGCAGCAAAGGCAGGACTGCCACTAGGAGATGCTGCTGTATGCAGAATGCACCCGGCGCCGAGGGAGACAAAACCAAAGAAGAAATACTTCAGTCCAGACTGAGCCGTGGCACATTTTTTTTTTTTTTTTTTAGGCATCTACAGGGGAAATTTGAGACAGAAATGTGTCCAAGACTGCTGTGTTGAGTGAAGCAGTAACTCACAGTTTGCAGTAATTTGTGAGGACTACTTTAGCGCTTATAAGAAGCCTTGCTGTTTAGCTTGATATAAGTTACTAACCCAGGAATTTACTTCTCTGATCTAGAGTAATGACTACTGGGATTTGGTAACAAAAATGTCCGTGTCTCTGTATGTGGAAGACTTTAGCCCACTCGATAATATGACTTCAACATATATTGACAAAAACCTTCCAGGATGAAATGAAATTAAAATTCAGGGGTGTAATTAAGAAGAAAAATTAGAAATGCACCTGGGATTCAAATAAGGGGATTTTCTATGTTTAGGAAGAAACGTGATAGGTTTAATGGTAATTCCAGTTCAAAACTAAGGTGTTAGAAAAGCTTTTACTGGCGCTCTGCTGAACGTCTTCCAAAATATGAAAAGTAACTGAAAACTCCATTTATTTGTTTATATTTGCTTGTCACTGTAGCAAAACTGCAGCTGCTATGTGGCTTTATCGCTCTTCACAGTGACTGGGGATGCCATGAGTGCTTACGTTGGTCATTTGCCATCAGATAGTATTGTTTTCTGCTGCTTGTGATGATTGCTGCCATAAAATGAAGAATGTGGAAATTAGTAAAACAGCATCAAATTTGTATTGTCCTTTGGCAACATAAATGGTTATTCATCTGCAGGGAGCCCACTTATCACTAATGATCTTTCTCTGTGCCTTCCTTGACATGTTCGCTTAATTTTGGGAAAATTTTTTTATCTTCCTTAGTTTTGCTTGGAGGTCTTTGAGGAATGGGTGGGAGAAGGGATTCTTTTTAGGAGGATTTTGGACATTCAAGTTGCTGCAGTTCTCTTGCCCCTATTTTATAGAATAAGGCTAATGTCTTCATACTTGTGTGTTTATTTTTAGATACACTGTTTCCATATTTAGTAAATGCAGTTCTCAGTATTGCAGAAAAAGAGGCCATTTATTTGTGCATCTAAATATATAAAATTACAAGTCCAGAATAGTGTATAAATAGTGTATAAATAAGTATCTCAAGTATTCCCAGGCAGGCTCAACTGTCTGTGTATTTAGCTCCCCACCTTGCCCTCCCTCTGGGTATACCATATTGTGCTCCTAAAACAAATGTATACAGTGCCATTTTAGAGGACATTCTCCAGTGACTTCCTCCACACAGCTTCCATCACTGCTGCTGCCAGATCCCACTTGTTGCCTCTGCCAAAGGCAGGACTGGCAGCTACGCTTGGCAGCTGCATCTGTGGGAAACAAGGCATCGTTCCATGACAAAACTAACAGCATGAGAGGCATGGGTGAGATGTGGGGAGTGGGGGTCTGAAGTTCCAGGGAAGATGGAAATTGATTTGGTAAAGTCCCATGCTGTGTGATACATTTGATGTTTTTGCGTGGGTCAGCAGTAGTCAGGTGTTAACAGCACAACGCCAGGTCAGCTTGTCAATAAGCCAACTGTAATTCTCTGAGACTTTGCAGGGAGAAGGCAGGGAGTTAAATACATACTGAAAGGATAAAGTAACTTCAAATTTATATGACTAAGCTGAAAAATTTGTTCTTGAGCAGAAAGCTTATGCTGATAAGTCCTAAGTTTCCAGGAAAAGTAGGCCTTGTAGAACAGGGAGCATAATGAAGAATCGTTTCATTTTTGCTATTTCTATTTTATAAGGTTTGCAGATATTCCTTGTGTGAGAAGTGTACTTGTGAGGCTTCAAAGTGTACTTACATGCAATATAAATATTTCCTTTTTTGTTTTCTCTTTAGAAACTGGTTGGAAGATTGTGCTGTTTTCTTCAACTGTTCCCACTAGAAAAACCCAGCTGGAAGGTCTGCCATCAAAATTTCATCCTGGATTATATCAGTTTCTGGTTGCTTTTGGGGGAAAGGAAAGGGGATGGTCCAAAGATAGATACAGACTTTGCAAACAGACTGGATCCTTCTACAGGCAGGTTTAGGCTTGAGTTCCTGATATTACTTTACCATAAAGTGAGTTCAGATGCTATTGGTGAGCAGAGGAACATTGGAAGCCTTTCAAAGGAAATGCACCTACGGATGGATTTGAAGGAGGAAGTGGCAGGAGCTTTTCACGTGAGAAGTTATGATGAAATGTTTATACTTAATCCATAAATGACAGGATGACATTTCAGAATAGTGTCGCCAAACAAATCATAGGATATTTGATCTGCAAGTGTCAAGCCTGAAAAGTCCCTTGGCTGCTTGTGAGAATTTCACAGAGAATTCTAATATAAGTTAATATTAAATGTTTGGTGTCTTTTGGAAGGAGGATTAACAGGGCTCCTAGGAGTATCAAAGTAGAAGACATACTCAGTTGGACAGGAATCTTGATTAACCAGTCTACAGTCACAGAGACTGAGAAACAAACTAAAGATAGTGGTTGATGCCAATGTTGCTCTTCTTGCAGACAAGTTGATTATTCATGTTATATGAAGCCTTTTGAATGAAATTAATTTCAAAAATAGCACTGGGGAAATGGAGACAACCCCTTTAATGTGAAGATGATGGTATTTTCAGTTCTCATCAGAGCAATCAGGAGCTTCTTGGAGCTGAGTTTGGACAATTTTCCTTTGCCTTATAGAAGTATGACAGCACCACTTTAAATTTTCTTAGAACAGCATCTTTCCTTAGTTATTAATTATCAAAAGAAAAATACACAGCCTGATTGAAAGAATAAAATAAAATGTAAGAGGAAGTAAGGAATTGGAACAGTTAACTGAAAAGTCTGGTCAAATCCATTCTTCCCTACTCTCCCATGTTCCACTGTTTACTTTAACTGCACCCCACCACAATGTTCAGTTCAGTATGCATAAATTTATAGGGAGTCATTTCTCTATTTTTAATACACAGATGTGTCTAAACACATTTTCACAGAAGGAGGAATTTGTTCTTACAAACACTTTTAACTAATGGAAACCCCACTTCTCTGTCCTTTAATTTCTTTGAGAGTCTCCAGATGGGGTCAGATCCTTGTCTCCTATCAGTTTTCTACTGATCACTCAGCCAACTGAGTTGCTGCAGGCTCATGCAAACAGGAGAACTGTGGGACTGAGCCTTTTGGTTCTCTGCATATATCCTGCTGTGTTGATGATTAGTCTTTTTAAAATCAAGAGAGATGAGATAAGAGCAATAAACTCTGCTAGCACAGCCAGGTTGTGTATAGGCGTTGGGTGATCCACTCCTCTTAAATCACTGCCTGATTTCTTCAATAACTCGAAAGCCAAATTCAGAAAGTAACTATCTATTGCCAAAATATTTTTCTTCCTAAAAAAGCCAGACATATGCAGATTTGTGTCACGTTTTGCTGTTATGATTTTAAGGTGATGTCTTCTGAGTAGCTGCCATTTCTCATTGCTGTCGGAGCAGACTAGTACTTCAGACTGTTGCTGCTGGCACTGAGCCTTGTTGCAGAAACAGTTTATTTGTATAGGTTTCTGATTCTTCATATGTTGGAGACCTAATGCATTTTATTCATTCTTCTTCTGTCTGAAGGTAGCCAGTTCTCATTCTCCTTTTATAGTCTGCATGTAGTTAACAGCTACCAACTGCACTCATGGAATGAGGACGAGGGTTTGTAGTAATTTTCTCCTCTGTTGCTGCAAAGATCTCTCTGGGTCTGTGCCAGCTTCTACAGTGCTATCCCACTGTGATCCCATCACTTGTGTTTCAGATCCCTCAGTCTCTCCTTTGCTATCCAATTTTATGCACTCGCTTTCCAGCGAGCTCTCTCAACAACATGATACCAAGGAGTGAAGCTAACACCCTCCATGCTGGGGTTTTTTAGGAATACTTGAAAGAGCCTTTCCTACCTTGGCAGGCTGGCATCTGAAAAGAGGGAATGTTGGCAGCTTGCTCACGGATTGGCCATTCTGGAGAAAGTAGCTTCATCTCTTAATTTTTATGCCTTTTACAGTCTCATATGTGCAGAATTTTACTTCCTTTCTTGATGGGATAGATTATGAGCTGTTGATTAGGCAGAGACTGCATCACAGCTGGTTGAAAATCAAAGGTCAAGAATTTCAAGACATTGAGGAAGATGAATAAGCACCATGCTTCCTTTGTAATTGTCTGAGCTGCTGGAACACAGAATATATGTTATTTGGGCCATTTATTCGCATTCCCAAATATGACCTTTTGAGCTAACTTTAGGTACTTCTGGAAAAAAATCTTGGCCAACTGTCAACAACATAATCAACAATCAGAGAAGCTAGTTCTAAGTAGACCACCCTGAAATAGTTCTGCTTTTGCTGGCAATTTATATCATTCCCCCCTGGATCTCTCCCTTAAGCAGAATATCCGGTTGGATTTATTGTGGCTTCACCACAAGTATGGTAGCAAGGTTCCCTCTAAATTCTCTCAGGAGGAAGGAATCAGATACAAATGAGAAAATAAGGTGTTATTACAGATAGTGTACAGCCTGTTTGTAACAATTTTCTTGAAAGAAAACACCTTCCACCATTTTTAAGCCTTGCTTTTTGAATTCTTTATCCTGCAGGATCAGTAAAGCTCTGCTAGGCAAAACTATTAATAAAGAATCAATAACATATATTCTAATCCTGCACAGAGAATTTGGAAAGCAGTGTATCTCAGTTGCAGTGGACAGAAAAAAATATTTTTAGAGGATATTTAGACTTCTGTGTTACAGCTGGGAGCTGCTTACCTTCTTTTATGGAAGACAGAGGAGCACTGAATTCCTAGCAAACCCACAGGATGTTTCTCAGTACAGATATTTCTGATGCTTTAGAGCATCTAATGGGCACTCTGGGCATGGGTGAGGATTTTAAGCATAGCTCACCCAGACCTCACTGAGGTCTCAAACTGACATGTGGGAAATTTTTTGGTATTACTGGTATTTATTGCTAGACCTTACAGGTCTCCCAGGGGGCAGCTGCAGTTCACTGCCTCAGTCCCCAGCTGTGGAGGTGGGTACTTTTTCAATCCTCAGTTAAACTAACAACTGGCCTTGAGCCTCCCCTGTTTGGGGACCCTTCCTGTGGGTCACAGTTGGGAATACACCAATGTTAGTTTCTCAGGGGTCACAAAGAGTTGTACCATTTTGTTCAATAGTGATAGGTCTTGTAGATTAGATCCTGAAGTTTAAATTTAACTTTATCTTAAACCAGCAGTGGACTTTTCACTTTTTGATGAGTATCATTCAGAGGCATTAGTATGAAGTGTTGAGGGACATTACACAACATTTTCTTTATTGCTGGATGGAAAGTCTATTAAATAAAACGTGATGGAAAAGTTGAGTTAAAAGACTGTTATTTGGTGCTGACACTGAAGAAATAATTAATGAAAGCAAGCAGGTATGCAAAGAAAACTTTAATAAACCCATGATAAAGAAGTTCAGTACCAGTATGGTGCATATTCATACATTATACTCCATGAGCCTCTAGTGCTAACCACTCACAGACAGAAAAAACCCACTAGTAGAATGTGAGGAATTAGTTTCTAAAAGAAATTGCACTTCAGGTGCAAAATACCTTAAAAATAGTTGTGTGTGGGAAAACAGTGTTATTTGCACCAAATATCTTACAGTATTGCATGTGAAAGAAATAATTACTTTGTGCTGTAAGGATAGGTGAATTTAACAAGAAAAGCATATGAAATATTGCCTTCAATGAAATTGGTCTTCCAGAGTCATGTACTTTGTATTTTTTTTAACTGCTTTTTACCTTTCTTCTAGCCTCTGATTAAATAAGAATCATTTTGGTGTCTTTTGCATTCACGAAATATCAAATCTGAATTTACCTCACAATTTTATGCTTGTTTCTTTTCTACTGATTTACAGCTTAGTTATAAGTAGCAAAACCTTTTTTGTCCCTATTTATTTCAGTTCAAATATTGTGGTGGATGTTGCAGGTTTCCACCACTCTTGGCACTTTACATGGAGAAAACAGACAAGGATCTTTGCAGGAATGCATATCCCAGTGTAATGTATGTTAATGTAATTCAGATGCATATATTCATAAGACAGAAATGTAAGAGGATGGGAAGAGATTCTGCTGGCTGATGGTTTTTGCCAGCTTGGTAGGACCGTGGTGGTTTCCCACCTTGTTAAATTGTTAGCTAGTGTTTGAAAGGAATGTGTATTCATAATTCCAGAGGTTGTAGGAGAAAAAGAGGAAGCTGGATTGTCTCATAATGAAGACCAGTGCAGGGAGCAGGGTGAACTGTTGAGACATAAATTTGTGTCAAGTCAGCAAACACATTTAGTTGAGGCAGTATTTTAAATTCACGGTTGGCTATAGATTATTTGAGAGCCTTGCCCCAAGACTGAAAATACCAAAAGGCTCCTGAATAAAATATATCTGGAGGAGAAGAACTGATCAGGATACTGCTTGCTGTTTGGTTTGAGGACACATTATTAGTAGGTCATTGCTTCATTTTCTGGTGTAGGCAATTGCTCTCTTGGAGGCACTTTTATTTGTGCTCCCTCTAGACCACAATTTTTCCTTAGAGAAAGTTTGCTTAGTTTTAAATCTAAGCAAGAACAAAATACATTGAAATTGTAGACCTGTTGGAAGGAATAATCTATTTCTTATTTTCTGGGAGTTGAGCTCACTCTGACTTGGTTTTGTGAATCTAGAAATGAGATGGATTTAGAGATACTTTATTTTGCATAATTTCTTCCTACAAGATGATATTTATCACCTTTAAATAAGATGGTGTGGAATAAATTTCATTCCTACCTAAATTAATTTAGTTCCCAATTTGTTAGCATTTTCGTATATTGAGTATAAATCAGAGAAATGAATTTATCAGTAATTCTTTTTTGTTTTCTAACACCATAGGTAGCTGTAACACAATAGTGAGACAATGAATGGCTATTTCCCTGAAGTTTCTTGAGATCCCAGGACTGCACTGTAATCTCCTTGAGGTTTAACATGCATTTACTAACAGCGTAAGTTCTAGCCACAAAGGATATGATTAAAAAGTGCTGAAAGAAATGTTGATATTTAATTTCCTTTACATTAGCACTGGCATTCCAAAAAGAAAAAAGAGTTCAGAAACTGAACAAGCAAAATGGAGAGTTGGGGAAAAGCTTCAGTTTTCTACTGTGCATTTGATTTTATTTAAGGGAATGTGATTTATGTATGCATGAGGAGTGGGAAGGCAGTGGTATGTCTCTGCAGGATCCTGGAGTAATGGATCCTGGGTATGTCATTGCCAGAAGAGTCAGTGGCAAACTCATTGTATTGCTTTGCTCTGAATTCTCTCCAGTTGTGGTCTGAAGCAAGCTTGGTTAAGCAACAGGCAATATGATAGCCACATATGTTAACCAAAGTGTCACAGTATAAGCTGTGCCAAGTGTGGAAAAGCCACTAGTGGGACAGAGCCACCAGAGGAAGTTTCAGGAAAATTCGGGGATTGTCCTGAGGGTCCCTGTCCCAGCTGCAGGAAGCCAAATAGGGTCTAAAGGGGAATGGGCAAACAAACTTTGGACCAATCACAGGAGTTTAGAGAGGTACATTTAAGAAGTTATAAAAGGACAGTTCTAAACAACAAAGAGGCTTTTGTGGCATTTGAATCCTGTGCTTGTGTCTCTCTCAGGGGCGTGGGCACGAGGTATAAAAACCCTACACCAAAGCAGTAAAAGCTGATAGGAATGAGTTAATACAGCAGAAGTGGATAATGTAGGTGAAATTGAGGTCTCTGGTTTGTGACCCCTGTCAGAGTTGACAGTGGCAGCTAAATCCTAGCTGCCCCAGCTGGCTGACCGACCTTATTTTTAAAGGTTGCTGCTCCTGTGGCAGAAGTGATGGAGCTGCTGTACCTGCTCCGCAGCAGTGCACTGCTCAGTATTTTACCACAGACTAAAACTAGTGGCACTTTACATTGATATATTGTGCACTGTGGCATCAGTGGAGCTGATGTGCTGCCTGCTGTGATATCTCTGTTATTGGCATAGCAACTTTTGACAAGGGACAGAGAGGAATTCAAGGGTAACAAACTATATGGATGTCATTGCTATACATGCTGCAAATTGTGTACCACAGTACTAAGTGGGAGAATGTAAACTGTAGGAAGAGGGGACATATAAATTCCATATTAATGCCATATTAGAATATCATAGCAGTTTTACATTTTCACAAGAATCCCTCTATCTTTGACTTTGAACTGTAGCTTGACAGTTCGAAATTTTATAGTGGAATTCCACCTGAATCTTGGTTTCCAAAGGCAACTGGCAAGGCTATTAATTTATCAGTCTCTTTGCCATTTACTTGACTTTATCACAAGAGTTCACAGCATTTTGTAAGGATACCAAATGCAGGTCCTAGCTCCAAAGGGAGCAATAAACAATCAGACCATGGCATGAAATTAAATCAAGGGATGGGTGCAAGACTTTTTCAACAGCATGGTAGATAGCTTGCCACAACCACATTACCTGAATGAGAAATTCTGTGGCTGGAGAGGAGCCCGGGCAAGCTCATGAATGACCTGATCTTTCCAAACTACAGGTTAACCATTTCAAGAAAACTATCTGAAGATACATTGTCTGAGACATGCAGTAAAAAGAGGGACCCCAGGGCAGAAGAGGACAAAAGATCACCAAAAATACAGCTTGCATTTCTTGTTCCTAGGTTTCATTTAGCTTTAGGGATCCCAGAAGTTGAAGACTCCTCAAGAGAGTGAGCACTGTTTTTTCTTCACCCTCAGGGAGTAGGACATAAAATGCCTCCTTGCAATCCTTCCCATGAGAGTGATTCTCCACTTTTGGTGAGTGCAAACACAGAAGAACAAGCAAATAAGGTTAGTAGCAGAGAGAGGGTGAGACCCACAACAGTCATAATGCTCTGAACTGCTGCCTAAGCATGGAATTAATTTTGCGTTCCTTGGAAGTGTAAAGAGATTCTAGCAGTGCTGTTTTCTGCCTTGGAAATTGAGCAAGACTAAACTAAATGCAGAATATGTGAGATCCAGCCCAATATGCAGAACGACTAGGGTTAGTGTGGGAAAGTTAAATATAGACAGTGCCTCTAATCAGAGTTGAAAGGCCAGGAATGGAGCAGTATGGCACACAAGATGCAGAAAGACATTCAATTAGCCTTAATTCAAATTCAAGGTTTCAGTCTATGCTGCTTTGCTGGCTGAGTGTGTGCATCAAAGTACCCATGATATTTTGGTGAGGGCATTGCGATCTGTTGAGATTTTCACAACCCACATCTAAAATCTATTTTTAGACTTCAGCTCTTAAAGGAGAAAAAATAAGGGCAAGCTAGGATAATTTTCTAACAATGTCTTAGAAAAATATTCATTGCTAGGCTGACAACCTTAATGGCCAGTTACAGACGAGCTACAAACCCCAGAAAATGGGGTTTATAATGGAAACTGCAATTCAACCATGTAACGATATATTGCAGATGGGATATGGTAACACAGAGCCATTCCCTGCCTGAACTGACTGTCCCAGAGTTCTGCAGAATTTACCCACTCTGTACCCATCCACTCTGAGCTGGAAGGGAATCAGCAAACATCTCCTTAGATGCTAAGCTTCAAAAATGTCAGCATATTGAGTTATATTGACTAATTGTGGCTGATTTCAGGCCTGGAAATAGGAGAAGGATGTTTGGAATAGACTGTAAATAGCTGGAAAATTGAGGAATAGCTTGCTAGGAGACAGGGGAAAGGAAAGAGGAAAGAAACATCGCTTTAGTGGCTTAAACCAAGCCCATAAAAAGGGGACAGATGTTTCCTATTGGAGCATCCCCTTATAAAACAGCTTCATCCCTGCAAAGCAGCACACTGCAGCTTCTATATATAACTGCAGAGTAACACAACATAGCTGAGGGTTTACAGAAGCTTGTTTACTTATAAAACATTAGGGATAAAATCAGATAGCTAGGAGCAGGTGGGATGTCTCTTGATAAGCACCTAATATTTCTGTGTCCAGCAGCACACCGGTTTTGTCTGCCGTCTTACAAAAAGTGCTGTTACATTCCTGCAGCCAGTGATGGTTGTCAGTTCTGATTGCTACTATTTGCATTCAAGTAAAAGTATCCAGAGGGTTGAGATTTAGGCCATCCAAGGCCAGATAATTGGGGGCTAATGTAGTCTCCATATCCTTAAGTCTGTTTCCATGCACAAGTGCATTATGGTGTTTCATTACCAGATCATATAACAGTGTGATGTGACAATGTGACATACTATTCAGCAAAACAGGAAATGTTGAGAAACCTTTCTGTGTTATTCACATCAGCAGCTTTCAATAAAAAAGTGGCATGCCCTTCATGATGGAATGAGTACAGATGCATTAGTATTCCTCATAAAGCATCACTCTTGTCATTAAAGTAATGACAGATTTTGTATGCTTAGCCTATCACTCATGAAAAGAGTATGTTTGTTTCCATAAAACCAGATTGTTCTTCCCCCACATGTACTCAAGTAAGTGAAACAATTCCAGGACTAAGGGTCTCAGTAATGTCAGTAGGATTAAAGTGAATGTTTTTCAGAAGTGACTGGGATTTGTTAAAGCCTCTTTCTTAAAAGTGTTATTTTTGATGCATTCCAACAAGCACAGTTTTTCACTAGGTTCATCACATACTGCAGTGCCTCAGCTGAAAAATCTGGATCCAGATTCATAACTGGACCAAAATCTCAGATCTGTCCTTCACAGAAACAAAATAATTTGTTTTATGACAGCCAGACTCCCTAGGACCAGGACTTAGGAGGTAAGGACTTGTTTTCCAGATGCACTCTCAGGTACATAATTTCACTTGCATTTCAGTTTCACCATTTCTGACAAAGAGGTTAAATAAACTTTTCTGTGTGGTGAAAGAGAATCCTATCTGTAGGATACACAAAGCATATTAACATAACTGTATTCAAAGAGTAATTTGATAATATGAAGTATTATACCTCAGAAAAAAAATTCCTTGAGGACTCTCTCCTAACCTTATAAAAAAGTCCAAACTTGTTTCACAAGCATTCCCATTCAATCCTTGTTAACAATTTCTGCCCACGAGGTTGCACAGACAGCCCAATCCCAATAGGGCATCAGCATTTGGAAAAGCTTTCCCTGACTGTAGTTGGCTTGAAGTGCACCTTGCTGAAAAAGCACTGCTGTGCAGTCAGCAGGGGCATGCAGGATGTGAATTCACAGTGCATTAGCTGTTCTCCATTAACTCATGTGTCATTGTGCTCACAGGAGTGTTCTTAGTACAGATTAAGGCTATCCACACAGGAAGCTAGTGTGGAGTAACTAGGTCTGTATAAATCCACATCTTAGCTTAGTTGGTACTAAATTTCCCCTGTAGACAAGCCTTCTCTCTATCCACCTACTCATTTTGTGTGCTTGCAATGCTGCTTTTCTTCAATTGCCTCAATTCTAAATATGATTGTAGATCTATCATCCTTTTTGTCCTTGAGAGTACAGTAATTTCACGCGTATAAGGCACACCTTTTTGGCTGAAGTTTTGAGCCTACCCCAGAAGTGTGCCTTATCACCCGGTGCACCTTATATATGAACAAATTCCGGAGAATTGCCAACCTGGAAGTGCGAGCTGTGAGAGCTGCGGTGAGAGCTGGGGGGCGCAGGGCTGGCGGCTGGGTGGGGAGAGCCGAGGGCGCAGCCCCAGCGGCATGCATGGAGCCGGGGTGGCAGCGGCACAGGCAAAGCCAGGGGGCGTGGCCCCAGTGGCTGGGTGGGGAGAGCCAGCAGTGGATCCTCACTTCTACAAAAAAAATAAGAGTGCGCCTTATAGGCCAGTGTGCCTTATATATGGACAAATTCCATGGACTTCCTGGCCACCCGGAAGTGCACCTTATAAGTGTGAAATTGCTGTAATTTGTTTCATGCTACCCACCAGGCAAACTTCAGTTCCTGCAGCTGCCCTTACATGTAGTACCAATGGTCTCTGAGCTCTCAGCACTAGGTTGAATATTTGGATGCTGTAGGCTGAAAGTTCAACTTAAAACCACTGCCATATTTTCAGCTGCAGTTGGTATTCCCTCTGTGGCCATCCTCCACAACCAACTTCATCTTTGTCTGCCTCCTCTGCTGCCCTTTGTAGCTAGCTTGTTTTAGAGCTGTTTGAGAAACACAAAGTCTTAATGCAATTTAAGCGTGAACTCACTGATACCATATTCTAAGAGCAATGTGCTCAGGGGACCATGTGGAACTGTGCCTGAGCAAAGCTGTTATGATTTAATTGCTCATTTTACAATAAGCTCAACAATTCTAAATTGTCTGGACACCTTTGGCTGGGTATAAAGCTACTCATTGTAGCCCAGAAATGCTGTAAACTTCCCTTTAGCGCCTGCTCCGCCTCACTGCTTGCTTTGATGCTGTTGCTCAGGCTTGTTGCCTGGTGGTTGCATGGTAAGCTGCTTGGGACAGGATTGATGTCCTTTATACTTCATCAGGGTCTGGGAGAATGGGGGACCCCTATCCTGTTACACGGGGCACAAGCACAGCACAAGTGATGGTGATTGTGATTACAGCTGACAACTGAAATGAACGGAGCTCTGCAGACCTCGTCCACTTCAGCTGCATTAACATGAAGGGCAAAGAATACAGCCATGATCCCAGTGTTGAAAGCTAAGAAGAACTGGTAGTGTTACAGTTGTATTTTCCCCTCCTCTTTTCACAACCAGATTACACACCTTATTAAGAACATTTTCCTGCATGGCTTGCGTTACTCCTTTGCCCTCAATGGTGAAGAAATGCAAGATCAAGCTTAGCTTTTCTACACTTTCTGTCTTTCTCCCTTGCTAAAGTATGTGGGACTCTATGCCTAATCCATACAATTTCTAGGGCATGCTACTCGAAGAGAATGCACCATTATTAATAGAGGACATCACCAAAATGCTTGAACAATGCCCCATTGTGAGGGTGGAGAGAGGTTGTTGATGGTTGAGCTCCAAGCCTTGAATTCCCTCTGCTAACCCTGCAACTGACCCTCGGGAACCTTTTCTGCTTTCCTGCTTCCCCTGTCTTTTCCTGAAGAGTCTTTGTTGCCTGTCTGTTAATAAGGGTCCTTAGTGTACTCATTTGAGTGGTGATTTGCAGTTCCAACTCATAGATTATTAATTATCAGGAAATTGCTCAAGTTCCAGAAATAAAAAATAAAGGTCTGGAGACCTTAAATACTGTACTTAAGGATGTGCTCTGCAGAAGAGAAAGAAGACTGGTCCCCATCTGCTCCCAGCTTCTGCAGTGTACCTCTTTCAAATACAGGGTTATTAATTCAGTAAGCGTGAAATTCTTCTCAAAATCCTCTCTGAAAGCTTGATGAGGTGTATGCCCACTTCCCCTTAACTCAGGCAGAATTCTAACTTTTTATCACAAGGCCATCATAAATAACAGGTTTTAGGGGAAGTTGGAATCATTGGTAGGAAGTCTTACTGCTCCCCAGCTACAGATGGAAAGCTCTTTAACATGGACACCTTGTACTGATTTCCTTGCTGAAAACCTTCATAAATGTAGATTTTGGCTTCCTACCCAGAGCTTTGAAGAAATTCCTCTTATAAAATCTCTCCTCCCCTCACTGAGAGGTTTTTACCTTCCAAAGATACCAGTGTCTCAATGCAAGTAGGTTTAGCCAGGATGTTTGGCAGAGCATATATTTTGAAGAGGTTTGCCTAATTCTTACTTTTGACCCTGCAAGCCTGCATTCAGGCACTAAGATTACAAGCTGCCTTTCTCAAATGCAGCTTTTAAATATCCAAGTGAAAAGTGTGTGTGTGACTTGTGACTATGGTTCCTAGTTTCTGGTTAGATAAACTAGGTAGGATTTATGATGGTCTTCAGTTTTAATTTCCATGTTTCAAGTAAACACTGATTATTGGCTTTGTAAACAATGTGATGAATAAGTGTGTCACTGAGCTTCAGCAACTTTAACTTCTTTGATAATATTGGCTTTTAATTAATTTATTTATTTTTAAAATAAGGGTAAGCAGATTAACTACTGCCAGTGTGAATGTTTGGATTTATTGATTTGACAGTTTAATAGTGACCTCTTGTCTTGGTCAATATTTGACTAGGAGGTCATTAAATATTAGTGTCTTTTACAAATGACAGTATATAGATATGGTAACTAGAAGAGAAGAAAATTGCAATGCTAGAAGTTTTATTAACCAATAATGAAAGTTTGGTAAAACTAATTATTTTCAGGTTAAAGTCAAATTAATCAAACCACTGGGCTGCTTTTTTTAGAGTGGTCAAGCATCTTGACCTGCAATTTAGCGACGCTTAGTTTCAATTTAACTGAGTTTAATAAAGGAAAGCATGGGGGCAGGGGAGAAGAACCAGTCAAGACATTTGGTTTGTCATGGAATAAAGTATTCTGTTTAACCACAGATTAATATATTTGTTTGGATGTGGAAGAAAAGCCAACTGAAGGAACAAAGAGAAAAACCACAACTCTTTTCCTCTCACATCAGCTAACAAACAGAAAAAGTAGTGCTCTGAGCAGTGCTTGTTATTGCATTTGCTATATTTCACTAGACATATCAGGAAATTTCTCTACATTATGGCAGTCTAATTTAGATTTTAAGAAAACGGGGAGGAAAAAAAAGAGAAACATTTATCTCCAGGGAGGAAACAACTGATTCAGCTGCAGCCAGCTGTTTCCAATACATTTAGCAAAGTACATTCCTCCAGGGCTCCCACACTACTGACCTATAAAAAGGTGAGTGCAAGTAGCTTCTCAAGGTGTTACCTTTCCAGGCTAGACACAAGACTGTTAACAACATGAAAAAGGGAAATATTTTCCCTTTTTCTCGTTGCTGGAGGACTCATTTTCCTCCTTCTAAAAGGTTTCTCACAGCTCTGCCACTTAATAAAAAAAGGAGATGGCACTGGTCCCCATCGCACATTCTTCCCATTTCTCTGGGCATAGGTATTTAACAAAAAGGAATGTTCCTCTAAAGTTTTGCCCAACTCTTCTCTGAATTACTGCAGGACGGCTCATGCCATTCCACAGCTGTTGTCTTGTTTACATAGCATGGTTTAAATGGACATTCCCATCATGGGACATATGGAGCATGGATGCTACATACTGCATTCTAGAATAAGGCTAGTTAAATCCCATTTTTATGGCTTGAGTTTTTAAGAGACTATGAGACTTTGCTGCAGGAGACTGACAGGAGGGACAGGTGTATTGTGGCTTCAGCCTGGTGACAAGTTTTCACATTCAGCTGCATTCTTCCAGAAGCAAAGGGCTGAGCAGCTGGCAGCCCCCAAGCCTCCTTGCCTCTGCAGGAATGCCTGTGGCAGGGAGAAGAATGTGCTGCGTCCCTGCCCCGCACGCAGTCACATTGCAACACAGGAACGGCTGCTGATCTTGCTCATCAGGTGAGGCCTTCCTTGGATGCAGACTCCATTATCCTTATTTACCCTGAATGGGTGCCTGGGCTTCTTACCTGGAGAGATGTTGAGCATTTTAAGGCAGTAAGCGTACCTTGTAACAAAATATATGCAAAAAATAGGGCTTGCTGAAATCAGATCTCCTTTAGCAAACATATTCAAGTTTGGAAATTGAATGAAAACTAGATATTGTTTATCATGTTTCCTTGTTTGCTTAGATAGATTTAATAGGAATACATTACACAAGTTTTTGCAGGATACTGTGTAAAAAAGGTCCTTCTGAAGCCTAATCTGTCTGTGAGCAATGTAAGTCCAGTAAGAGAGCGCTCCTAGACACAGGCATCCTTTCCCATTAGGAAGCTCTTTTAAGGAATAGGTGTGTAACACAACCGAGAAAGCCTGAAAACAAAGAGTGGGCTTCTTTTGGTTGCACGGCACCTAAGGGCAACTAGATATGAAGCAAAGGGCCAAATTACACTTTGTACTACATGGATGTGCTACGGAGGAAATATATGGAGGAAATATACAGTAATTTCACGATCATAAGCAGCACCTGAATATAAGCCGCACTTCCGGGTAGCTGGGAAGACAACGGGATTTGTCCATATATAAGCCGCACCCGAATATAAGCCGCTCCTTTTTTTTTTTTTTTTTTTTTTTTTTT
>VRYO01002778.1:1325277-1347994 GCA_009812075.1 Sialia sialis | reverse complement strand
GCTGGGATTTGTCCATAGATAAGCCGCACCTGAATATAAGCCGCACCACTGGGGTAGGCTGGATTCTTCAATGAAAAAGGTGCGGCTTATATTCGTGAAACTACTGTACTCTCCACTCCCTTTCTCTCCTTCATGTTACATCCCTCCTAGTTTGCAGAAATGTTTCTTCACAGCTAAAGGGGAGGAGTTGGCATTGTTGGCCAGGCTGAGAGGTTTCTGTAGAAGCATAAAGCCGGGCTCAGCAGACTGGGCATGTATACTGGCTACCCCGGCAGAGCGGGCATAGGGAAGGCTCCCTGCAAGGCCCCTCTCCCAGCTTGCACCCAGGCTGTCCCTCTTCCTTCTCTTGTGCACATTTGTGCACCATGGCAGTGAGCAGGATGAAGTACTGCACCAGATCCCTATCCTAATTATTCAGGCTATGAACCCAGCCATACGAAAAACAGCAAAGAAAAAGCAGAAACCTGTCACCATCTTTGGCTGTAAAAGAGGAATGGTGTGAGAATGCAGGGTGAAGTTCCAGCCCCGCACCCCATCACATCAGCTATAGCCAGAAGACAAGTGCTCTTCAGAGTCTTTTCTTGCAAGATGTGTTATAGGTATTTCTGCGTACAAGCTATTTCCTCTTTTTTGTTTTCACCTTTGAAGGTCACTGTAAGGGTCAGCTATGTCACTGCTCAGCTCAGGAATGGCAGGTGCTACAATTGCCTAGTCTAAAAAATCAGGCAAGAGCATTAGCCCTTTTGCAAGGAGAGCAAGCATCTGGAATCTTTCTCCTTTCACAGTAATCCCATTTGCTGTGAAGTGATTGAACTTAGATCCCTGAATTTTCCTTGAAGAATATCTACAAGTACCAGCCAGCTGATCTGCAGGAATCTAGGGGTAGGGCATATTTAAATCTCCTTCATTTATGGCTGCCTTCCTTTCACCCTCTTCCAAAATCATACTGTCTCCCTTCCAGTACAGCAGCAGTGACGGACACAGCAGGGAGGCCAGCGCAGTGGGAAGCTGCAGTGTTGCCTGGTAATCCCCTGCGGAGAGCAGGGGAGAGCAGGCGCTGGAGCCCAGGGTGCTGCATCCTGCAGACAAAAATGGGTACAGCTGGCCTGAGGATCAGCAATGCCCAACAGGGGCCCTTCCTGCCCAGCAGCTTCGCACTGGGTCGTCTGCTTGTAGCATTTGAGAAGTTTGGATCCTTTTCTTGTCTGTGCAATTGATGTGCCCTTCAAACATGGCTTTGGAACATGCTTCCTTCATAAGCATGATGCAAGCCTATTCTGCACAGATGGGTAAGGATCTGACCCTCAACACCATGGCAGAAGGGCTCAGTGGCACAAGAACTCATTTATTTATGAAAACATTCCTATTTGGTTATATTTATCATATAACTTTTTATGATGTTCTGAGAGTCAGTTATGTGATATATTTAAAATACATTTTGGGATTCTGACATATTTGGATTTGGTCAGATGTGGAGCTTGGCTCCAGATCAGAATCTCACTTACATTAAATCTAGTTGCGGTATGAAACCCTAGAACTAGGATTTGTGTTCAAACTAAACAATACTAGAATCCTTCAAGCAGTTCCTGTAAGGGCTCAGCTATATTTGGTGGCTACCTGAGCAGCTGAGGCTTTAAATAAAGCCAGTACTGCTTGCTCAACTTTTATCAGCATGATCAGCAGTCTTGTTAAAAAGAAAAAAGAAATCAGACTTACTTTTGAAATCTAACTGAAATATAGGCTTTTCCCTAAAAAAAAAAGAGAAAAAAAGGAAAATGTTCATTATTCTCTCTCTAATATTCTTAATTATTCTTTCTAAGACTCCTTTCTCTATAATTTTCTTAGCAATGTATGAGGCAACAACTTAAAGGGAAGAGGAAAGATGACTAAAGCAACGTGAACTATCATATATTTGATGGTGTTGATAGCAAATTTGTAACTATGCACATTAATGGCTTAAAACTCAGAAGGAAAATTCAAACCAGAATCAGAAAGTAGCAGAACATTTATTTTGGCATACTGAACATGGAGGCACATATTTAGAACAGCTTGCAGAGGAAGAGTCACACCTTTAAAAAAAAAGCCTATGTTCACACCTTGCTTGTGAAACTGGACCTAAAAGTAACACAATGGTTTCACTACATTAAGTATTCTACAGCACATGGAGCCATCAAGAACTTCCTTAGTTCCTGGAAGCTCCTGCGTGTTTAAGACCTGTTCCTTGCCATGACCCCTGCAAAGATGCAGGTCAGGATCAGGGGTGCTCCTGACACACCACTGGCACTGTACAGGCTTCAGGAGCTTCATCCCCAGCTTCATCCTCAGCCACATCATCCCATTTTGTTCCAGCAAGGAGGCATCCAGCCTTGTGCATCCAGCCTGCCAATGGAACATGGCAGTAATAGAAGGTAATCAGGCAATTCACTTGAAAAGCACATTCCAGACCATTAATGTCTGCCCAGCCTGATGGGGCAGCAGCTGCTGAGCACCTCTTATTGTCATTGTAGGCAGGGGCATGGCTGAAAGGTGACCCTTTCCATCTCTCTGCTGGTGAGCCGGTAACACAGCAAAACCTTAATTGGTTCTTGCCTTTCCTCTCTGTGCTCAGTGCCACTGTACACACTGACATGTTCATGAAGCTCTGTATGTGCCTATGAAGCACAGCAGGCAGTATGGAAATGCTCTGTGCTCCTTTTGCCTATTATGCCATTTTATGTATTAGTGCACTGGCTAAAGGCTCCCCAGGATATTGCAGATAATCCCTCAATATTCCAGCCTGGTAAATAAGGAGGAGCTGTCTTGTTTCCTCCTGATGCTGCACTTCAGGAGTGTCTTCCCAATCTGAGCTCCTCACAATGGCCAGCAGGTCAGGGATGACAAGGCTCTGCGTAATGTTCAGACAAATCCAACCCCTCTGCCTCCTGATGTGCAAGAGGTGTCTGCCTGCCTTAGTAAAGGTGTTTGTGGTATCTGCAGCAGTATGAACAGACTAGAAGGTAAATCACCTGTTTAACCAGTAGGAAGACTCAAAAAGCACAAATGTGGCAGGTCTTAATTAAAAAGTGATGAGACTGTCTCTAAATCTTCAAAGCACATTAAACTAATTTATTTTCAAATTCACTAATGGTCTGAGACTTTACTACTTGCATTTTCAAACTCTTCTAAGACAAGAACTTTTCTCACTGGTTCTTCCCTCTGAAGGAGCTGCCACCCATGGTGCTGTCTTGCAGAAAAGGACCAGAGAAAAGCGTTCTACTCTGAGACATTCCCAGATTTCTGGCTACACAGTCCTGCTCAACATCTGAAGAAAGCACACCCAGAAGAAAAGACATGGATGAAGCCTAAAGAGTAAGACCATGGCATGAATTATTGTGTATTTTGATTTTAGGAGGAATAGCAGAGGCCAGGGACAAGTCAGCATGTTGGCATGAGGCTTAGAAAGCTATTTCCAGAGTTGGTTTTCTGTGGGCTGCTGATATGTGTGGGTGCTTGGGTGCCACTGGGCCCTGCTTGCTGTAGGGCAGCTGCCTGCAGCAGAGCACCCAGCCAGGTGCTGCTCCGCAGCACAGCTGTGGCAGCTGCACAGTGAATGTGAGCCAAAGCTCTTACTTTGCTGGTGCTCATCAAGGCCACTGTTAACAGGAGAGGGGAAAAAGAATACAAAAAGAGTAAAAAGCAAACAGTAATGTGGTAATTTTCCCCTTAGCACTAGACTATTACTGGTGTCCCTGTGCATGGCTCACACAGCCCCGTTATTATGCACACCTTTGAAGTGCTGTCTTCAATGTTCTTTCTCACCCTCCAGTGATGTAATTTACCAGATGGAATGATACTTTATTTAAGTACTCCTTAATCACCTTATCCCCTACTTCTCTCACCTGGGAAATATAGGCTAATTGGCTAAGTGCAATTACTGATTCGTATCACAGGCACATGAGATAGCCGAGATTAACTAACAATTATTGCACAAAATGGCAATGACCATGTTAGAGATGCCTTGTAATCTTCACACAAAACTAGAAATTGTGATGAGCATACTAGTCAGGCAACTGTAAACTATGCTGTCATTCAGACATTTCTGGAAGCTAGCTGCATGAAACTAAAGAAGCAATATATGATAAATTGTAACATCCTCAAAATCACAATTGTTAAGTGCCTTCATTCTAAGATTTCTAAGATATGGTTAATATATGCCCAGATAATTTTCCTTTAAAACTAAATTCCACACCAGTGACCTATCCTCGTCCTCCTTAGTATTCTGTTCCAATTTGTTAGCAGTTAGCTCTATAGAAAAGACATTTTTAGTCCAGAACACATTTCCAACTCATTTAGCAGTTCATTGTTGGATAATGGAAAAACAGTTTAATCAAAGGCTGAAGCTAAATGATTCATCTGTGTACAGAAATGCTGTTTATTATTTTGGAGAAAAGTAGAATGGCACTTGATGGCTTATGCTACCATTTCAAGAAGGAAACAGAACATGAAGCTGGTATTAACCCCTCATTCTGCCTGCCACAAGTAGTGTCCCTTCCTATGGACTGAGACTGAACTTCATGGGAAAACACTTCCTTTCCCAAAAGAACCCACATGAAGCCATCTACTCCTACAGAGCTGCCTGACGCTACAGCCCACAGCACTTCTCCATCAATGCTAGAGCTGTAAGTTGAGAAGTACTTGAGGATTAAAGACAATGTAAAGGAAAAAAGAAGGGTTGTATTTTTCAAGCTCAAAGAAGGCTAATAAATTAATCTTTATAGGAGTCTTAGTATATAATACGGCATCAGACAAGTACATGTTCCTTTTCAGATCAAAACAGAGGGAAAGTACTTTTGGTCTCTGAATGAAAATGGGTTTGGAGAGGAAGCAAACAGTATCTCTTAAACGGAAGTGAAAAAGAAAAGAGCCATATGCCTGGCATCCTTGAGAATCGTCAAGAAGGGAGGGAGGGAGTCGTGTTAGGAGGGTGAGATGTGGTCTATACTTGTGTAGACAGGGAAATAGGAAAATAGCTTCAAGAGATGAGAAATGTCAAAGAAATAAAATAGGTATGTTAAAAGAGGTGCTAAAGAGGATTATTTCCCCTCAATGTATTCCCTGAAATCCTATTTAATATTAATAGGACTTGAATACACAGCTTATGGGTAAAGAACACTGATCTTTGAGGCCTTGAATAGGATCCTACAAAATTCACATCAGCAGAAGAGCTAGACAAAACAAATTGCTGAAGTTCTAAAAAAATGCAGACTTCAGATGGGAAAACAAAGTAAGACCAGCAAAACAGAGGAAATAAAGAGATAGTTGGTGTGACAGTGACACCCAAAATTCAGGTAACCTTTTGTCTGTAGTAAATATCATCAGCTTGTAGCAATGCCATTGAATATTTCCCCCACAAGGAGCTTCTGCCAACAGATAGCTGCAAACACATATCCCTTTCCTTCTGCACATCACTGTTTCTTACAGCCGCCATCACAATAACTCAAGAGACAGCACTGCAAACATTTGTAGTGAGCTACAATCCTTCTCAAAGTGTTCAGGAAGATGTAACAGGTAAGTCTTCAATGGGTGTTTGGCAGTAGAGCTCTACAGAGACCTGCAGAGCTTGGATGCAGTCAGAAAGGGGACAAACTGCTGGAAAGAAGGATGCTGTCGCTGAGCTAAGGGGAAGATTAGACAAGCCTTTAATTGGGGGAGGATCACAGGAGCCACAAGAGGAAACAGTGAAGGTGTGACATAAACACAGAAGGTAATTTTGATGGGTCTCAGCTCCTGATTTTAATAAATCACTGCATGTTAACATCAAATCTGGAAGAAGTAACATTCAGGCAGACTCCTTTGAAGAGCTGATTGCTCTGATGCCCTGATTCAAAGGGGTATGAATGGCAGGAGCAGTAAGCCTGCCCAAAGCTTATCTGCATTTCTTTGTCAATATATCATTTCAAATCAGCTTCTAGTGAAGAAAAAAAAAAACAAAAACATAAAACAGAGCCCAAACAAACCAGCCTTCAGACAAAAGTGCTAGCACAGCATGCAGCTCCCCTGAGAAGCAGAGTTCGATTATGGTTGAGTGTTGAGAAGCAACTAGACTGCAGCACAGCTACCTACCCAAGAGGCTGCAAATTGGTCCAAGAAACTTTACATCATGGGTGTAGCAGATGAAGTTTTACAGCTGATTTATGGTATGGTTTCAGAACTCTTCACTCTTTTGTAAGTGCATGGGACCTTTTCTATAAATACAGATTGAGAAAAAGACTTTGGAGTGTTGTTTACACATTGTGATCTAATACAGGCATGCTACCACTTCCTAAAGAAAACAAACAAAAAACCCTCTCTCGACATGTGTATATATATTTTTATATATATCCCCCTTTTTATTTTAAGCATATGGGCTGATATTCCTGTGGGTAAACCACCAAAAAATTAGTTCCAGAACAGACACATTAATGGAGACTCAAATAACTAAAATGTAAAGTACAGCTGAGGAAACCTTGGCAGCAAAATATTTGAGCATTGCCAGAAAAAGTAGATTTCCACCTTACAGCCAAATTTCATTACCTTTTGATGACCAATTTGCTTTGGTCTTAGAAACTTCTAAGAATTTCTTATGTTTTGGAGATTAAGGTATCACTGCTCGCAGTCATAACATGTGGAAGTGTGATGCTATGAGACTTCATGAGTTGGGGTCAGCTGAGCTGATGCCCAGCTGGGGCATTTCCCAGATGCACCCAGGTAGTTGTAATGGGGCCATCAGAAGCTGCACAGCCTGCCAGCACTGCTCCTGAGGGCACCACTGCTACCATGCTGCTTCCAGCTCTCCCCATGTAGCACAGAACTGACAGGTGCTCGCTCACAGCCATTAAAGATTCCAGGAGGCATTTTATAGATGAGTGAGCTGTGGATGCCTATTTGCTGGTTTCCTGCGGGAAGCTGCTCTGATGCCGGATTTTATATTCATCACAAAGTTCATTGGAAAATGTATCTTCACT
Organism: Sialia sialis; assembly: GCA_009812075.1. Taxonomy (NCBI): domain Eukaryota; kingdom Metazoa; phylum Chordata; class Aves; order Passeriformes; family Turdidae; genus Sialia; species Sialia sialis. The sequence goes on along the minus strand of VRYO01002778.1, from coordinate 1,341,011 downwards.
TCCTTTCTGATCTGTTTTGCAAAGCATCTGCTATGTTTCATGCAGGCTACAGCTGATTTCTCTGGAAGGGAGTGATTCCTACATAGGATTTACACATGACAGCAGCAGGCAGAGAGAGCATTGAAGGGCAGGCTTAATCCTCAGCTGTGCTCCAGCTGATATCAAAGAGCTTTTATATTTAATAAGTCTCAAGCACTTAAAATCACAGAGGACAGACAAGTACACAGAAATACAGCAAAACCAAAGTATCCTCAAGAGCAAGATGAAATGGAAAATTAAGTGCCCAAGATTTCTTAAATGAATAGAAGTCCACATTCAATAAAAATTAAGAATTATACACAAATCATCTTGTTGTTTCAGGAGGATAGCTTATCTAAATATGATGTCAGACAAAAAGCACTGAAGCGCTGATATTGAGTAGGTATGTGTCAGAAAGCAAACATGCAAGTAAGCACCCACGGAGAGAACTTCTCCCCAAACCCTTTTTTCCTCTCTTTCATTCAGGAGACTGAACCCCAAAAAGAATAGATCCTTCTCCAGAGAGCCTTTCTGTGCTCTGCTACTCTGCTCACCCACCTGGCCTTCCACATCAAGCAGAAAATACTTCAGTCACAGTGATCAAAACATTCCCTTTCACTGGGCTAATGCTGGTCCCAAAGCCCACTGATGTTGTTTCTGTCCCTCTAACACAAGGACTGTTTTAATTTTAGACTTAAACTGTTATTAACCAGAAACATCAGAAAGACATGTTTTTAGAGATTTTAACCAACCCAGAACAAAGCTCTCAGCTGTAAGACACTCTTTCTTAAGTCCATATAACACTTCCTTGTTACAAGACATTCACAACAATGTGTGCAGGGAAATCTCTCCACATGTGAGAGGCACCATCTTCATCTTGAGATCTGCTGAGCCCCGTCTTCATCATGTCCTCTGGTTAGCTGGTAAAATACAAGCTTTAAAGTTCCTATATCTCCTCACAGTCCCTGTATAAATGAATATCAAGTTTTCTGTGTTACCTTCATAGATATTTTTGCCCCTCTGCTTTTTCATCCACAATGCTACCATCCCCACCATCAAACCTTGTCCATTTCTTCTCTTTGTCCTACTTCTTCTCCATCGAGAAACAGCCTTTAAGACCATTATCCTCCATAATAAAAGGCAATAATAAATTTTGTTTCTTCATATTTCCCTCATTGTTGCAATGCTGCTGTAGGATTACTCCTCTCCTCCAGCCTTCTCCTTAATCAGCCTTCACCAATACTCACATTTGCTGTTGATCTCATAAGAACAGTTGCCAATATATTCCTGCTCGCCTGTAAAGACAGGGTCTCAGAACTCCCTGTGAGACTGAGAGAGCATTTAACTCACATGTCACTTTCAGTTGACTGCTTTTGACAGTGCAGTCTTGGAAAGTTAGACGAGCAGAAAGTTGGTGTTGACATCTAAATAGATATCTATAATGCAACAGTGCAACTTTCTGGAAAGTGAACCTGTAGAGGGCTCTGGGTGAGAAGCATAGCAGGGCTGTGGAAAATGGAAGCCCTGCAGAAGAGTTCCAGGACTGAGGAGCATGAATAATACCTAGGATGATAAATTGACACACCACCTAGTAGCCCCTCCCTCCCTCACATCAGTACTGACTAGGTTAAACCTCCATGGCCAGAATTATCATCAAAGACCTAAATTTTCTTACAGGCACAGAAAACAGGGAGGACAAAATAGTTTTACTTTACCTTTGGCATAAAAATAATGCACGTAGTGTAAAGAATATGACAGCTACAAGAAGTCTATGACAGCAATTTGAGGAATCTATGCCCCTGAACGATTCAGTAAAGTCTCTGGCAGCTGGCGGCCTGATGGAGCTGAGATGATGCAGACACAAGGCTGGGACCTGTAATCCCAAGCAGCCGGGCTGTTTTATTGTGTTTATTCTTGTGAAATCTACAGGATATCTATGGACTCTAGCTGATAGTATCTCCTGAATGCTTCTTTTATCTCTCTACTCACAGCAAGAAAAAGTGTCCTAAATGTTTGTGATAAGGTTTCAAACACTTTTCTGACACTGGCTTAATTTTTCAGCTCTGCAGCTCTTGGAGGCTGTGCTCAGATATCTTAGATCTGTAATTTTCATAATAACTTAATTCTTGTCTATATATTGTAGCTATCTTACCCCATTCTTCTTCTCTGACAATTTTACATGGAAGAGATCACAGTGCTCTTCACAGATGGAAAGTCACGAGAAAGGGACCTCTAACACTGATTTTTTGAATGAGCCTCAATGGTTGACCATCCCATTCCCTACAAAACACTTTAAAAGATTTTACAATTTTGTAGCCTTAAAGGAATTGAGTTTTTTTCTTGTCCTTTCTCTCTGTAGAGAAAAAGAGAAGCCTAGAGAGCTGTCAAGCCAGGAGTTCTGGAAAGCCTGCTGACCATCTCCATGTGCTCCCACTCTGCAGAGTGGCAGATTGAGACTCATTGCAAAGAGAGGGAAAGTGGGTGATCTGACAGCTGGCAGTTTGGTGGCAATAAATGATGTGAGAAAACCAGGATGTCCCCTCAAAAGCTCTGAAAAAGAAGTGAAGTCTGTAATACACACTTCTCTTACACCTTGTAGTAATAACCCTGTTGTGTAGGTTTTGTCATGCACTTACAGGCATCTTAAGATTTACTTTGTTCTGATTCAGAGAAAAGAAGCAGTTATTTTGCAGATGTTGATAAGCATTTAAGAGAAGGATTTTCTGTTTGTTTTTTGTTTGTTGGTTGTTTTTTTGTTGGGTTTTTCCCCCTATGATCCAGTTGGACATTTTTTTCTTCCCAGGAAAGGAGATCCTATATACAATTGATCTGAGTGTGATCCAGAAAGAAAGGTGTTTTCTTTGGCAAGTTTGTGTAAGCAAGCAACAATTTCTCAGCAAACTTTATGTCCTTCAAAAGTGCATTAAAATCTTCAGCTACTAATGGCAGAGCATTTTGAAAATGTACTTGAATAACTGTGGAGGGGACCACCATTAATAGATGTAATCAAATTAGGGATTAGGAAAAAAGTAACAAAACTGTGATTTATGTTTATCCTAGTTTGATCTGTTGGAATTTTTTGTATTTTATCCAGAATCTATCTTCTGGCTGGATTCTGTTTGTCTCAGAAGAGTAGGATAAATTTGCCTGAGATAAATGATCCTTTATTAAAAAAATTATATCAACATCTCATTGAATTCTGTAACATAGGAAACCAAATCTGAAATTAAAGTTAGTTTTCAGACTTCTCTTTTATGACAACAGCTTTGAGAGTTATGACAGAGAATTTGTGCTTAGACCACTGACTTTTTTACAATTTGCTGGACAATATGATGACTTTTTCCTGTGATGTGACTGACTGGGGAGGTAGTAGAGAGCATGTAGACATCTGTTCCCAGATCTCACTGAAATAATGGGAGATTCACCAACGAATTGGAAAAGACAAATCTTCTGAACCCACCCTTCCTTCTTCAGGACTAGCAACATAAAATATAAACTTGAAGAGGTGTCATGGACATCCTGATATGGATTTTCATTTGACAGGATCATAGTAATTTGGTTAAAGAGAGAGAAGGACATGGCCCTGAGAAGAATTGTGGATGACAGTGCAAAATGATGCACTGATAGTCAGATATGCCATTCTTATAAGAAGAAATTTTATTCCAAGTAAATTATTCAAAATATATTAATTCCATATTGGGGGGAAAACAATCACCAGGCTTTATCTCTCTTTAAGTCACTTGGAGGACACCATCCACTGAACCAAAGGAAGAATTCCTGCTGTAGCAATCTCCTTCACAGTCTTAAAAGCCATTTAGAAATTTTAATTCTGCTTGCTTCCTGGCTCCTTCCTTTTAATTTGGTAATCAAACCTTCCTCCTTCTGTCTTCTGCCTTTTCTTATTCCTAATTGCTTGTTCCACAATAATCTTGTCCATCTTTGTCTCATGTCTGTTTTAAATATGTAAACCATTGACAGTGCTTATAGAAATGTTAGTTTATCTACATTATAATGTTTTTATATTTGCCAGTATCTTTCAGGAACTTTAAATTACTAGTAACTGTGTTAGGGCATAAAAATGTACTCAAAATTACTGCTGCCTTTTTCAGAGGTGGTTTCCACTCAGATCTCTCAGCAGTTTACTCTTTATTGTAATAATTTCTGAGAGAAAAATAACCAAAACTCTTCTTAAATGTAACTGCTTCTGCATACAAGAAATTTGGAATTAACAAGGTGAAGAGAATTTCTCTGCTGTCTAATTAGCCTTTTGTGTTGAATTCATCTTGCCCCTCATGTTGGCATTTTTGTACCCTCCAAATAGTCCAGCACATGTGAACAGACTACACACGTGAGTGAAGTTACATGTTGATACAGAACTTTGCAGGCTCAGAAACTCTTAGTCCAAACTTTGTACTCCCAAGCTTTCACCACGACCCAGGAATTCCAGTGGTGTTCATTCATAGACAAATAAACAGACCAGGGAACCAAGGGATATTAATTGGCCTGGAGCCAGGGCAAAGATGTAGTTTTTTTTATCATCTGATGTTCTCAGGTCTGGTCTCCTCATCCCTATTTCTGATGACGGCTCTCCATTCAGTGAAATTCCTGCCAGAGTTGCCAAAAATCAGCTGCATTTTAAAGCAAGTATTTGAATCTATGAAAAATGTAAGACAGTTTATCTGTTATGAAGTGTTTTGTAACACATTCATGTGAATTTTAGTAAAGAATGACATACAGGGTCTGAATTTTGTCTTGAATCAGTTTATAGGTCTAAGAGACCTGGTTTCATCATGTTGAAAAAGGAAATGCTGTGAAATATATTAAAATCCAGATGTAACTTTTTTGGGTTTTTTTCTTATTTTTTTTTTTATTTTTAAAATCGGGTTTGCCAAAATACCAATAAGGTTATGAAACTAATAAACTAAATCCTATGCTCATGTGACTCAATTGCCTCTAGTCTGAAGATAAGTCTGACTTAAAAATTCAAATATATGAAGTGTTTGTACAGTAGATGTGAAATGAGTATATCTAAGTATTAAATCACAAGTATTATCCATCTGCTAAGTATATTAATGTACTGCATCATGTATACTGTAATTGCTTATATTAAATTTAAAGTGACAGAAGGCACTCAATTTAGATATTTAAAGTGAAAGGCTTTTCCAATTTTCTTCCAAAAACAGTGAAGTAAGTTGCTTTTCTGGTGATTCTGAGCTATCTTGGCAGATATTAAGAGCAGGTCGATGGGAAATACCATGCTACCTAACCTTCCAGGGAGCTGAGAAGTGAGAAGAGCGCTGGACTCTCTTTCTAGCTAGCATTTTCCCCATATAAGTACATAAAAGTTGAGTAAAATCTCATTTAGGGTACAAGATGCACTCAAATTTGAAGGCTAAACTGAGCAGGAGAGAGATGAATGGAGGAAGAAGCAGAATGCAGATACAATTTGGCTCCACATAGAATGAATAATATATAAGCTCTATTTGAAAGCGGGAACCTTTGCAGAAGAAGGGTTTGCATAACTATTACTAACCATTCGAGCATTTACCTTTGTGTGTGTCACCTCAGCTCTAACTCGAGATCCTAGACTGCAATCCCTATGTGTATTTATTTTCTGCCTTCTGCCTTTACTAATCATATATGCAATATATATCTCACAAATTGAACACGACTTGTTTCAGCAGATGAATGCTTGTTTTTCACTTGTCTGTTTTTGCATAATTTTAGTCACAAGTTTATGTTGTATCTGGTCAAGAAATCCAGTAGTGGCCTGTGGGTTGGTCAGCCAGAATACAGCATGCTTTAGACATAAAAATATGGAAAGAACTTGAGACACTAGTCCTATCTGATGGAAAACTGTTGTCTGCAAACACCATCCACATCTTCAAACACAGACCCATGAAATGCAAACAGTAGCATCTTGTGTCAATTCCTTTCGCCTGCTCGTACACAAGATCTGCTGCTTCATAGTGAGAGCACTTCCCTCTTGGTGGGAGGTGTGGCTGCCTCACGTCTGTGTGCCTTAGCACTTCAGCAGACCTTACTTAAAATTCTCCTCCTTTGAGTCGGAATGCTTCAGGTTTGCCATTTCTTATACTCTCCCTGTGTGTTGGTGGCCAGATCAAAATACCTGGTGTACAGGTATTATTTCAAGCTGCTGTATTCTGTCTATCAGATACAAAATAGGCTTTTAAAACATTTTAAGTGTTTTGCAACCTAAACTTGCATGCTATAATATATTAAATGGGACCAGCAACATCTGAGATACAGTTTCTGGCAGCAAGCAGTTAAATTACTGCTTGCCCATACAAACAGCTGTCTGGTTTACTCCTGGAATAGGAGTTTAACGTGTTAGACTGAGCTACTCTCTCAATTCAAGACCTATAAATCTTCACCAATAAAAAAAAGGTTAAAATATAGTGACTTCTTTTAAGAGAGAAAGAGAAAAAAAAAGAGAAACCCCGTTCTTTCATTGCATGGATAGCATTCTCAAAAGTGCTACAGCAATCTGGTTTTAATCTTAGTTATGATCCTAAGTAGATGCCTTCTTGACTCTGGCATCATCATGGCTGCAAAATAAGAAGCAGGCTCACTGGCACTGAACATATGCATGTCCTGGATTTGCTCTGCCTCCTGCTTGTGGAAAGCTGGCAAAAGCAGCAAATGCTGTGCCTTGACATTTTTTTCCTCTGGTTTATTGTGTTTAGATGGGACAAGCATACTGCAAAGCTGCCGGTTGTCCACTTGATGGTATCAAGTAACTGAGCTTGGGAGGGTATGGCTGCTTCAATGCTCTCGACTCAGGCAGACGTGACCAGAGATTTTTATAACAGGTATAACATCTGTGTTCTGTTATTCGCCTACACAAACAACTCCTGTGCTAGATTTAATCAGACTGTGCATAATTTAGCTTGCTGCTTGGATTCTGCAGTCCAGTCCAGTCTGTTCCGGACCAACCTTGCTGTGAAGTGGATAAATAATGCCTCCATCAGAAAAATCACCATGGTTTTGCTGCAAGCAGAGGACACTGCTAATTTACATTTTCAAAGGCTCTCTGTTATCTGTTTCTAGGTGAATGCACATTAGGAAAAAAGCTATGGGAAATAATTTGTTCTCACACTCTGCCATTATCAAGCAATTTCCAAGCATTTAAAAAAACTTTTAGTGACACCTTTCCCAGAACCAAGCTTTAGCAAAAAGAAAAATGTAACTTTAAACTGGAGCAAGGAGGAAGATTTGACACTCGTCTTTCTCCTCTTGTTCTTCTTCATTATGTTTCCCTTTGTCTGAGGATATGTTTGAGAAGACCCATGTACACATGAGCATGAGCCTCGTCTCTTTTCAGAGGTGATGCCAGGCAGGGCTAGCATTTCTTTCAATTGTGTAGAAGTATAGCTATCCATTGTGAAAAAGAACGTGAAAACAATTTCTTGGATATTCTAGGGTTCTGCTTTCCTGGTTTGGGCTTTGCTTCTAATTTGGTAGATTTTTCTATTTGTCCCAGACAGAAAAAAGAAAGATTTCCCATCATACTCTTCAGAATAAGAAGCATCTAGGGTGGGATTTGTTATTCAGTAGGAAAATGGTTTTGCACTGTGCCCCACAAAACATGGTAATCTGGCTCATTCTGCAATGTTTATGATGGCAAGTACATGCAAATCTAATGTAACAAGGGACTTTCTGTCTCAGGCTATTAAATTTCTGATGTAGAATATGCCTTGTCCAAAAAAACGGATGGCATGATCCTGGGATAGAAAAATGCTTGGACAGAAAGACTGTATCATTTGGCCAAGCAAAACATTGAGCCATGTCCCACTGACCTATAGGTACGTGGCTTTCTGTGCCCCTTGTGGGGCGCTGAAGCAGCCAGAGGATGTCTGTATCTGCCCTAAAATAAGAAAAGCTGATCTCAGGAGGAAATGTCACCCTGGCCAGATGAGCGGCACCCACTTGTCCAGCATGAGTGAGGCAGTGCTGCTGTGAGGCAGCAGCTGGGTGCGGGCAGCCGTCCTGCTCCCAGTGGCGCCTCACTAACCCCCTGCAGAAAATGACAATCATATCCTCAGGGTTTGCAGGGTTACTTTGCTGGATGTCACCACGAGTAGGGTGAGTAATGGTGCTGGCTACTAACAACAGGGGGTAATATGAAGCGCTGGAGCTGGCGCCAATCGCTTCCAGCACCTCGTGTGCTGCCAGCCACTCTGAGGCAGCCTGGGCAATGCTCATACCATACTCAGGGAGTCCATGCTGTGCGCCAAATAAGAGCATGTTGGTATTACTTATTTTCTGCTTTCGGTTTATTAATTACAAATACTATTTCAACTTCTTATTGCCCATAGATAGTCTGTGAGCAAGTCCTTGTTCTGAAAAGTGCAGTTGTTGTTTTAAATCCTGACCATAAGGTACGTGCTGCTTGGTGGAATTTATTTGCAAACTGTCCCTTGCAACTCTTAACTGTTTATTGTGAAGAAACTGTCACCTAGGGCTATGTAATCATGGTTTCTTCTCTCTGACTAGAGTACACAAAACTTTTTCTTTAAAAAGAAGAGACAAATGATGAAGAATAAATGACTAGCTATGAACTTCTGGTACACTTAATTCAAAGTCTAAGTAATTAGACTGAAACCCACAAGGCTGTTTCGGATCCATGTCTTCATGGCAGTTGTGACTGCTCGAATACTTGGGAAACAATAGGTAATAAAACTGCACAAATACGATTCCATAACGAAACTTGATTCACAGTATAAACTAACACTTTTGGTTTGAGAAGTGCCATACTTGGACAACTTTTTTCATTCCATATCTTGTAAGTAGTCAGTGGTCATATAAGTAAATGCCAAACAGAGCAAGCTATGTGTTTTTTCAATATCTGGTCCTGCTTTGAGAAGTTTCTCTGGGCCAAAAAGTGTACCAAAAAAAAAAATGCACACGAAGGGGCTTTCTAGGAGGTGTGCTGCAGTAATACCAAAATGAGAAACAAACTACAGCAGGTCAGTGCAGCATTTGGAAGGTAAGAGGCAGAGAGGAAAGGACCAGAAACCACCAAGCTTCCTGTCAAGCCACACCTGCAGTTCTTTGGATGTTGATGTTCTTTTGCTAGTCAACCAAACCAGGCACAATGCAAAACTTCCTAGTGTGCATTGAACAGTGAAGAAGCAACTTGATCAACAAATAAGCCAGAAAGAAAACAGGCTAAAATCTTCATACAATAGGATGTTAGTGCAGGCTGCTTCTTTGGAAGTGAGCCCTCGCATCGCCTGCCTGTGATGGTGAGTTATACACGTTTATCCTCTGCACTCTAAAAAAAGAACGGGACAATGGAGCACTCCCGTGCTTTATGCCCGCACCGTGGGCATGACAGCCCAGCCATAAACTGCCATAAATTTGCTCGGTGCTCCGTAGCTGCCCCGGCGCGGCCAGCCGCCCCTTGCAGCCCCCTCCCCGGCACCGCCTCTGCGACCCTCGTCCTCCCAATTTGTGAGTCTGATGTGCTGCACGCCGGGCAGACATTTCGCAAAGAGAGCCCCTACGGCCCGTACGCCGCCCCTCCACCTAGGTGAATAAATTATGCCGATGAGGGCGGGGATGCGGGCTGCCTGCGGGCTTCCCCGCCTGGCGCGGCGCGGCTGCTGGGCGCCTGCAGGCAGGTGGAGCGGGAGCAACAAGTCCTCCGGCGGCGGGGAGGGGAGCGGGAGGCACCGGGGCGGGGGGGGCTCTTCCCGCCCCGCGCCAGAAAACCTCTCTGACAAGTGGCAAAGCGCTCGCAGAGCACGCTGCTCCCTCCGAAGGGTGGCTGGAAGCCGCGGGGGCTCGCCGCGCACCCAGCCCTGCTGCCGGCTTGTGGTTGCCATCCCCGCCTCCTGCCGCCGCCCCTGCCGCGGGTGGGTCGCGGCCGCTGCCGGGCGGCGCGGAGCAGAGTGGAGCGCGCCGCCGCTTCGCCTTCAAAGTGTCTGAGCCGGCTGCGGGCTCTGCTTCTACTTGCCGCGGTTTTTTCCTTCTTTCAAGTCATTATTTTCCCATTTTGTTATTTATTTTCTCCTACTTCGTGGCTGTTATTTTTGTTATCGTTGTTTGTAAACTAATTGCCTCCATGGGGGGCGGAGGAAAGGAAATCAAAGCTGCCGCAGCTGAAGGGTGTGCGAGCACGCTGGGGAAGAGCCGAGGAGCCGCAGGACAGGATGGCAGCGGGAAGCCCGACCTCGGGAAGCCCGGCTGCGGCGGGGAGCGCTGTCCGCGGCGGGCCGGGCCGCTCGGCTCCACGCTGGCCGCGCTCCTCTCGGCGCTGGCCGCGGCCTCCTGCGTCTACCTGGGGGTGCGGACCAGCGACCTCCAGGCCAGGGTCGCGGCCATCGAAGGGGCCGGAGGGAGTTTCTCCGCCGCCGCCCCGCTCCCGCCGCTACCCGGCTTTTCCTTGGAGCAGCTGAACGCGATGATGCAGGAGAAAGTGGAGCGACTTCTCGCCCAGGTGTGCGGGAGAGGGGGGGGCTGCCGTGCGCTGTGCGTGTGGTGGGCATGGGGGATGCTCGGGGCAGGGGGCGGCCGAGGCCGTGAGGGGGGCGAGTTGCTCGGGTGGGAGGTGGAGGGGGAAGCGGGGAAAGTGAGCCCGCATCCCCAGGGGGCGGCGTGGCCGGGGTGCCCCGGGCTGCTGGAACGGGCGGGATGGGGATGGCGGGGACCCCTGCGTACGCCGCCCCCGAGGCGCTTTCCTCATCTGTGACTCGTCCCTGCGCTTCGCCACCGCGCGTGTCGAGGCAGAAGGAGCGGGGTCACTTGGGGCGGCGGGGGGAGAGTCCTCGAGGTGCCGGGCTCGGCATTGTTGATGTGGAGGTGGTGAGGTCACTGAGGCACCTCAGGCCGAGCCCGGGCAGAGGAGCCACCGCTGGTTGCGCAGCCTCTGGCATAGCGGTGCATTCCAGCTGGCGGCCGCGGTCAGGAGCGCTGCCTGTGGAGAGCGAGCTCGCCAAGTGCCCTCATGTTGTTTCTCTCGCCCCCAGAAATCGTACGAGCACTTCGCAAAAATACGAGTAGCGAGAGAAGCGGCTCCAGAGTGCAACTGCCCACCAGGTAACAGACGCAGCTGGAAATTTCTGGGAGCCTGCTAACTGTGCGGTGAATGGTATCCATATTTTTGAAATGCACCTACGTCAGGGAATGCCTCTTTCAATCGACAGCTGTTCATTGCGTGGAAAAGATGTAAAGCCCAGAATGATTTTGTTTTCACTGTGGCCTTAGATTGGAATTACTGCTAATAAAAACCACCCATTAGGCTGGATGTTGCCAAACAATTTATGAAGCACTTAATGATCTACTCTAGCAGATGAAATAGGGTCTTAAATAGGGTAGTACTGAATCAGGGCACTGTGAGCTCAACTTGGGAAGTAGAGCAAAAGTCCCTAGCAAAAATACTGATCAATTTATAACATGGGTTGAGATAGGTGGAGGGTCTGTTGCAAGTTAGCAGTAGCATATACGTGAGCTTTTCTCAGCCTTGTTTTTCTACAGTCTTGGTGGAAAGCAGTTTCCCTAGGAAGGAATTGCAGGTTGACTTTGGAAGTGGGCCCTTCTAAGGCTGCACAGTTGTTCATACGTTCATGCTGCAATATTTCTGTGGTCTTTGTGCTCCTTTTTGATAGTCTGGTATCTGTCAATGTTGTTTTAACTTTAGAGACTTCTTCTATCTTTTATCGAAGTTCATTTAGCATCTTTGAAATTAAGAAAATAATGCCAGTGTTTCACAGGGTTCCAGCATCCTCTGTGATGAGGCACACTAGATGCAGAGGATGCTTTGCGTATCCTCTCAGTCTGTATAAAAAACAATCTCCTTTACAGGTGGAATATCAACTGTCAACAGACTTAAGCTGATTATGCTTGCCAGCAAGATGTGTGATAGTCCTTGTGTATAAGGAAGGAGCTTTCGTAGTTCAGGATTCAATTCCTGACAAACTCATCAGTCTGAAGGGACAACCAAATCTGTGTTAAAGCTGCCTGCAGTAGTTGGTATACTTTTTGTGCTGACACAGCTGAGAACAGTGTACTTACTTGCTGCTGTAGGAGTTGCCATGGCTGTCATGGGAAGGATAATATATATGACTAGGACTGTTATAAAAGAGTGCATAGAATTATTTAACTCCCAGTCAGTTTTGATAAGGAACATTGGTTTCTTGCTGTTGTGTATATATATTTTTTTTCCTTTAAGGCCAGCATGGGCAAACTGATCTTATTTTTTCTGTTGCTTAACTGCAGTGAATTACAAGATGCAAGTTTGTGCACAGAAATGAGAGTTATTAATGTTTGCAGTGATGCATTCTCTGAGCCTGAAATGATGTTTGATGCTAAGCTCCTTCCTTTTCCCTCTTCCTTTTTTAAATCCATCTGTTAGGATATTTTCACTTACTGTTTTACTACTAAAGGTCAATATCTACTTTTTCATGGTTGGTGTTACATGCTGCTTTACTTCTTCACTACCACTAGAGCTCCACATTATACCAATTTTTATCTGACCTTTTTTCTTAAGTGTGTGTTATCAAATAGATAATGAGCAACAGAATATTTCTCACATGCATTGTAAAAATCCTTGCTACGTGAAAGTGATTTGGAGAGCATATTCGAGGGAGCAAGATTTATAAGACCAGGAAAACTTACATGAATCATTACAAAGTAAAGAAAAGTAAGTTGCGGAGAGGCAGGATTAGAAATGTGATATGGAGCTTTTCACCTCTTGGTAGCTGTTTCAATTTGGAAGCAAGTTTTGTAGTGACTGAGAGATGTTGCCATGTTGTAGCCTCCTCTTGCAGTTGATGCTCTCAGGCTTATTGCCAGTGGACAGGTGTCTACCTCGAAATGGCATTATCTTGGGAGCCTTGTCTGAGAGAGCAGGGGCTGAGTGGCACCACCACCTGAGGACAGTGCCTTCCTAACTGCAGGCATTAGGCAGAGCAGGAGGGGACAGAGCAAATAAATTGTTGTTTTTTTCATTTAGTTCCCTCTGTTAGAGTTCCTTTTTGACTGCACAGAATGGGCTTTTGTTTTAATCCTTAATGCTTCTATTACAAATAGTTATGTTCAAAAAGGTATTTGGCTTACTAGGAAAAGTGTCATGGTACATCAGTGGTTTTTCTGTTGCCTGCTATTTGCAAAGCTAAAGAGAACATTGCTTCTTTCCCATATGGTTCCCTTTTGCTTCGGTATTATGCTCAACTTCTTCATTTCTTTCCTGTGTTTCTGTAATAATAAAATACACGTTGGTTAGAAATTGCTTTGGAGGGCCTTCATGGTACAGAGGTGAATTTTGAAATATCTCTGTGCTGTGAGAAAATGTCACTACCGAATGGCCACCAGGACAGTTTCCATCATCCTTCTCTTTAAAGAGGAATAAAGATAATTAAAAAGTAGGTGACACTGTTCTGTACCGAAAGAAGAGAAGAAAGTTGAATCTGCAGCCAGGAGGGTGAGAATGTGGCCTCTGGTTCAGGATTAAAGTTAAGCAACTGGCATTGATGTGATTAGCTTGAGATTTTCATCCCCTTTTGCCTCTGTATGGTAGGAACCTGTGCATTCAGAGGGGAATTGGTTTGAATGGCTTAGATACTTTTGGAAACCAGATTCACAACCTCACGGCTTGCAGAGCAGCTAATATGTAGCTCCTTTTAATTCAGCAGTAGCCTTGCACTTTATCTAGAGTGAAGTGATCACATTTCTCTCTAAGAACTTTATTTTCACTAAATGTGATTTTTCTTATTCTTACGTTCTATTTTCTAATGAAAGAAATGTGTTGTGAGGTGATGTTGGAGTTTTGATTTTTAACTCTGTGCAACTAAAACCAGATACCAAAGATTTTGTAAATATTTTTAAAATTACAATAGCAGGCATTCTTTCTCTTCTTAAAGCAGTGTAATAAAGTTTGAAAAGTAAATTTGTGCTGACATTCCTCTTAAATTACCTCAGCTCTAAATAAGAGTGCCGACGTAAATCTTGTGCTTTTAGCTGGTGCTGCAGTCACTGCTGGTAGTTGGCCTTTTGCACATAGGACTAGGAAGCAAATTGAGTGGCTAAAATAATTTTAAGCATAATAAGTTAATTTTCATTTGCTAGTTATGTTTTTTATTTTCAGTTGATGTTTTTCTGCTTCAAAAGATGAAGAGAAAAGGTAGATGTGTAGGTACTTACTTCATACTTCTAAGCCGTCCTCTAAGTGGCTGTGGGAGAATAATCAGCTCTTATGAGGAACAGTACTGCACCATGCTGGGCTCTTCTTACTGAGTGCCAAGAATTGCACAGTTGTGAAAAGTGGAACACATACAGAAAGCTCAGGGATACTCCTCATTCAATAGAATGTAAAGAATTTATTTTTTGTAGATTCTTTCAGATTTTCCTTGTCCCAAAATCCTTCACATGTGAATGTACCTGTAGACCTCAACAGAAATGGACATGCTTACATGTTTTAGTGATCTGATCCTTTATATATTGTAAGGGTCAAGTTCTGACACTTGCAGTTCTGTGCCACGATGTCTCATTGTGTAAGTGGTCCTCAGAGCATGCTCCTGGAGTCAGATAATGTTGACAGGAGTAGGAGTCAAGTCTAGTTGTACAGGATGTTCAAGTTTTCTCAGCAGAAAGGCTGGCAGTTCTGTGTCCCTTTTGACCAGGGACCACTTTTAGGAAGCAATTACTTTTTTTTTCCCCTTCTTCTCTTTTTAGGAAGATCTTTATAGTGAATTTATTCCTTAAAGGAACACATTTCTTAAATTCTGTGTTGACAAAGTATAAGTTACATAAGAGATGTCTTTTAACTGTATAGCTGTATTACAGACTATGTATGTTCACTATAACTTGCGTGTAAAGTTATGGGGTCCATAGGGTTTAAGATTTATTTTGGTTTTTTCTTTTTTTGTTTCCCTCCTCAGAACATTATCTGAACTTCAGTGTTGGACACCTGTCAAAGTTCACTGCAAATTTGATTTTATTTTTCTTCACTACCACAAGTAATGTTTGTTCCTTTTGTTGGATGTTTCCCATCAGGAAATGCACCTTTTTCTTCCTCTTGTGACTTTAGGACTTCACAGAGTCTTTTCCTTTCTGCAGCTTTAAACCCTTTCCAGGCACAGACACTCTGATAATTTGTTCTCAGCCAGCTATTTTGTGGTGTTTTTGTAATCATGTCATCTTGATTCTCTGTTCCATCCTAGAGAGCTTTATAGTTTGGCATTTGAAGTACCTCCAATTTCACTATGCAATTTGCTGCCATCAGGTTAGTTTCAGTGTAGTTGCATGCATATAAACCTGTTCATTCAGGATGAAATGCCATAAGCCAAGGTTCTTTTTTTTTTTTTTTTTTTTTTGAAGGAATGTAGAATACCAATTGGTTGGTATTCTAGCTTTTTCTTGGTTGGTTACAGTAGTTCTAGTGTGAAAACTGTTTTCACAGCTACATTTCTTCAGTGAGATGATGAATCTGATATATATGTATTTTGATAGCAGCATGGATGGCAAAAATCAGTGTGTTTTCTTAGAATCCCAGTGCTATTTTTGTTGTCTTAAGCAGCTAATGTTTGTTTTGACATGCAATGCAAGTACATTCTTTCTTATTTTCTTATTTTCACAAGGACTGTTCCCTGGAGCATTTCAATTAGTGAGGCAGAAAGAATAGAGGAGAAAGCAAGTTCTGGGATTAAAAGAATCATAAAATAGGTATCAGCAGGGTATTACTCTTTTAATTC
>VRYO01002778.1:1238336-1313375 GCA_009812075.1 Sialia sialis | reverse complement strand
ACCAGGAGCAGGCGGCCCTGCCTGGCAGCGGCCGGGAGGGAAGAGCTGGGGGGCGTGGCCCCCGCGGCCAGGCAGGGAGAGCTGGCAGCGGATCCTCGCTTCCAAAAAAACCCGCGCCTTATATGCCAGTGCACCTTATAAGTGTGAAATTACTGTAAATACAAATCTTACTGGTCTGTTTGGTTTCCAATAGCTGAACACATTTAATGCAAATAATTATTAAAAGGTTTTCCCAAGGGATGAATTGTAGGAACAAAGTGTACTTTAAAGTGTTTATAGATAAAATTTCTTTCTAACCTGTTTTCATGTTTAGTGTATTTTTCAGTGATTATTGTTAAAACACTTGGGATTTTGGTAAGGGTATATGATGGTGTATTATAGATAATGAATATAGATTTTTTTTTTTCTTTAAAAAATATCACTGAACAGACTATCAGTGGATTTTTTTTTTTTTAACAGAAGAAGAACTAGGAAAATTCTTACACCTTTGGAAGTTGCAGATCTCATAAAAAGTTTGGAATTTGAAAAATCTTACTTGCCAAGAAAGGTGATTGAAAACCACAGAAAATTTGTCTGTGAGCAAATACCGCTCTTCACAAGAAAGTTTAAGAAAAGCTTAAACAAACCAGAACCAGAAAAGCCTCCATTTTTGCTAGAAGACTTTTCATTAAAAATTTGATAAATGGCTGAATGAAATAGGAGATTGGCTGTAGGGAAAAAAGCGTCCTCCAGTGTTGTACAGCATTCCTAGATGCTTGTGGTCTTACAGTATATCAAGGGAGTAGAGGCATAGAGTGCTCAGAGTTATATTACTGTTTTCTTCTAGCCTTTTTACAGGAGTGATTTACCTTCTTACCCAAGTGTGTCCTCTTAAGTTGAAGGGAAAAACAGTCCCTTACAGCTAACTTTGTAAAATTTTATCTTATTTTCATTATTATGGAATCAAAAGTGATTTTTCTCTGGAGACTTGATCTCTTGTTACTTGATTCGGTAGAAATATTTTAATTTTACTTGAATGAGAACTTGATAAAGTTTCAGTAATTCATATGGTGAAGTAATTTACAGGGTTCTTGGAATATACTGCAGTATTTGAAAAATACTGGCCTTTATTTATTGGAGTCTTTTGCTTTTTATTGTTGGGCTGATGATTTCAGTGTTAAGGCATTGCAGATTTAATGGTTGGTGATGGAGTACTGCCCACACAGAAATATTTAATTTTCAGGTGTTACAAATCTGCTTTGCACAGTGTACAAGTTCTGGGTTGTTACCGGGATGGATTTACAGTACATTGCACTTACTCTAAACCCCTTGTACTACTACTGCATTTAAAAATTTAAAATGTCTTTGTGCCTTGTTCTTCCTGATACACTAGTGGTGCTACAGATTCTGTGGCACTACTTGCTTGACTGACCTTAATTTTAAATTAGAAAATGTATTTGCTTAAGCCAGTGCAGTTAAGATATATGGGAATAAAGTAACTTTGAGAAAGTGGATTCTTTGTCTTCCATATGTGTTTTGTTTTCAAGTGAGAGAAGGTTTTTTTCCTCTCTACTTGGCAGTGTTGCAACTCGTGCTAACAAGTGGAAAACAAAGCTGTATTCAATGTAGTTCCCTTCTCCCTGCCTCCCACCAGGAATCACTTTGAGTAACAACACTTTTGAGGTAGTTCTTCTGATGAACCAGGAGGCAGAACAAGCCATTTGCACTTTTGCTGTTTATTTCGCTTCTAGGGTCATTCTTATCTGCATGTAGAGATGGCTGTTGAGATGTAAGGATATGTAGGCAGCAAAGAAAGACTTGGTTAATAAAGTGAGACATTTCTAAGTTACTTTCTAGTTTTCCATTAAAGTAATGATTGGGCTCCACTTTCTAGGATGAAGGTGCAAGTTCCCCAAAGAGATGAATATTGCTAATGGCTGGATGTGTTAATAGGGTAGGTATTACATATATATGAGGTGCTAGGTGCTTAGCTACTTATTTGCCTGTGCAGCCATACAAATATACTGGCACATTCCTGTCCATGCATATATGCTTGTAGCTTTTTTTTTTTTTTTTTTTTTTTTTGTGGAGGGGTGTTCAAGAATTTAAATTAGGTAATGTTGAAACATTTCAGTCTGATGGTTTTATTTCAAGAAATTCATAGCTTTTAAAGCTGAGGAATAATTTTCTAAATCACCAAGATAAACTCTGTTGCTAACTCAGTTTGGGGAGAGAGTAGGAGTGCTTTTTGGGCATATATTTGTTTTAGTAGTATTGAAATTTAAGTTTAATAGACCAGCTTGTCAGCATTGGGTTTTTTTTCTATTTGGCATGTATGTGGGATTTTTGGGTAAGAATTTTTGCCTTGGTTTCAGTGGGACTGTGTGTTTCTTCAGTGGTATTTTGACATACAAGTCAAGTAAGTACAGCTTTAGTAAGTACTTAGTTGGTAGACTGTCAAGTTGGAAAGGCAAACATGCCACAGGAGGTATGACAGCAAGTTAATTTTCATAGTGTTTTCCTCTACTGTGCTGTTGCTGACTCAATATTCTGCAGTGGAGTTTAGAGCAATTGCATAAAGTTGTTGATTTTTAATTCTTTTTTTGAGGCGTATATTGAAATTGTGATCACTGATACAGCAGATGTAATTCTGCCTCTAAAATAACCTGTAAAATATAATAATAAGAATTAGGATGGAATATACCTCTCTAAACTCTCGGTACTTCCAAAAATATTAGGAAATGTGTTAGGGGAGCACTTGGGCAAGCCATCGTTTTTACGTATATGTCGAACCTGGAATTGATCTTCCTGTATGCCTTTAGTCGTCCTTCCACACAAACCTTCACCTGTTTCCTTCTTCACTAATTATTTTACTTCAGCGGGAATTTTCCTGCAAGATTTAACAGGCTTTGGGTCAGATGTGTTTTTCCTCGTTTCTCCGCATGTCTTCCTTACACCTTTAAAAAGTTGGCATGGCTAGCTAACTGCCAGAGTGGTGGATGAATGCTCCTTAGGTTCAGAAAAACCAAGGGCCTCACAGCAAGGGGAGCCTCTATTTAGTTTGAGTCACAGTTTGATCAAGCTTGGTGCTTTCAGTGCTTTTTAAGAAAAAAGGCTTGCAGTCAAAAACATGGTACTGTTGGCATCGTTTCTGTATATATGAGGTGGCAGCAGCGATTAAACAAACACGACTTTAAAGTGAGGCTGGATTCTAAAAACTGACTTGTAAATTAACGCCTTCACTGACTGTTTGCTCCACATGTGTACAAAGACATGAAGTATAATAGACAGAAGAGACAAAAATACGATTATTCCTAGTCCTGTCAGCAGTAGAATAAACTGGCTTCTATTTCTCCCTAAGCGTCATCATCAGAATTGTTGTATGAGTTACAAGGCTAATGATTCTTACCCGTGCTAACCCTCATAAACTCCTGTGGCAGAGGGCTCTGCTGGTTAAAGGACTGATATATTTGGACTTACACAGATTTTATGGCAAGTATGCATGGAAATGAGAATGATCTTGTCTGGTGTTGCTTTTCTTTTAAATTAGGTTATAGACTTTACTTTTTTTACTTTTTAATAAGATCTGTATATTTACTATTGTATCTTTTAGCCAATAGGAGATCTGCAGAAAGACAGAGAGTGGATACAAATATATTTATGTGTAAACATGAAACGGAAAACATCACTGGTGGCTGTATACATACAGCAAATTTTGACAAAACACACTTGCAACCTCCAATAATTTTATTTTTGGGGCGAGTTGCAGGTAGAGGTGATGTCTTTTGTGGTGGGCACTTACAGTTTAACATCTAAACTACTGTCCAAAACTATGCTTTAAAAAACTTTCACCTGAAGTAAGCAGTCTAGAGGTGGTTGCTGACTGCTAAAACTTGCTATTTGTCAGTCAGCCAGCACATAGGAGAAATTGTACTTACATTGCTGCTGCAAACTCTAGGGATCAGGATATCCACTATGTGCATATATGAAATGTAGCATCAAGACCAGTGTCTTAGCAGTTGTTACGTGGGAAGTATATTTAGGGATTTCATTAAAAATCAGTAATTTTAAAGCTAGATGCCAGTTTGTGGACTGGCCTTTCTATTTTGAGAGAATTTTAAGAATGATAGCAATTCTTGCTGAAGTTGGATTCTTTACTGTTGCTAATGATTATGCCATTGTTATTTATGCCTGTAAATGAAGGTTTTAAAGATGAAAAGAGATGAAGCTTCAGAGGCAGCTTCTGGGACTCCATCCTCAGAGGAGTAAATCTGAGATTGGGGGCGGGTCCTTGCAGTACCCTGCTGTTCCTCGCATAGGCTTCTCTCTCAATTGGTTTGCTTTTCAAAGGAAACAACTGTATATATTACACTAATTAATATATTTTAACTAGAGGAACAGTATTCCCACTAGTTCCTCTGAATTAAAGCCCTTCATGGTAACCTTGGACAAAAGAAATGCTGTAAATGTTTTTATTACAAGTGATTTTGTACAAATTTTATGGAATTCTCTTTACCTCCCTTTCTCTTAAAAGTGAGATTAGCATTTCTGCAAGAGAAGGCCTCCGCTTGGCCTCATTAAGTTTGCTTTTTGCCCTTGGTAGCCCTGTGGGGGGAACTTGTCTGTAGTCTTTGGGGGATTTGTTAGTGTGAAGGGGAAAAGAGGAAATGCCTTTGTGATCTAGATTCATTCAAACAGGAGGGTGGCTGTTTCTCTTCTATCAAAGTGCAAAGGCACATAAAAATTGCTTGAATGTGTCAGTTAGGGGGCTGATTTTTGTAACCAGTGGATGATAGCCTACCTAAAGATTTAAGCAATATAACTTAAATAAATGCTATAAAGGCGTATCTTAGAACAGCATTTGCTATTTTATATGGTCTTAGAAATGTGAGTCTAAAATAAGAAAATTATTAATTATTTTGTAACAGTTTTGAAAGGTGAGTAATGATTTTGATTAAATTGCTTTGAGAGGGTTTTGTTACTGTCTGCAGTTATTGTGTGGTTTTGGTGGTTTTTTTTTTTTTTTCTTTTAATATTAATAGTCAAAAGTTGATGTTATTTAATGTATTCTAAAGAATTTAGCAGTTGTTTATCACTTAAAAGTGAAGCAGTTTCTTACATCATTGTGCACTGCAAAGGAAACTTTCATGTCATCAGTAACTTTTGTGGTGTAGGAGATGTTGGTGGGTGTCTCTAAACAATCTCCTAATTCCAGTAATTATAATTGGCAACAAGCTGCTGCTGAGAGAAATTTTGAAAGAACAGTCCTTATTGCTTGGAAAGGTTGGTATCTTATTAGAGACATGGTGTATTTCCAAACACAGTATTGAAGTCTGTTACCATTTCAGCTTCATTTGAGGTTACCAGGCAGTTCTTAAGGTGCTATTTTGAGAGACTACAACAGTGATTAACAAGTGATATGTCAGTATAGTCTAATGTATAGTGTATTTATTCCTTTTAATAGTATTACAGTGCTTAGGAACTCTGTTTCCCTAAGTATTGTACAAAGGAAATGGGAAGATGGATTAAGGGAGATGCAGTCTCTGTTCCTGACAGTTTACTGTCAGTGTGAAGGGAAAAAGTTACGTTCAGTACAGGTTCATGGGATCTTCAAGAAAGATAATGAGGAAGCTTTGCTGATCTTTGAAAATGTCCTACCAGATGGCAAGGACAGGATGGAGGAAGCTCTTTTAAAAGATACTGTTTTGAAAACTGGAAATAGTAAAAGGAGGCAGACACTGCTATGTGCTGTTTTGGCATCAAGACTGATGTTTTGGAGATGAGATTACTTGGAATGTAGAACTTGATTAGTAAACATTGATCTATTACAGAAAGGAGCACCGAGAGAGAGGTGGAAAGACAGGATACTTATGGATAGAACTCCATTCAGGTCCTCACATCTGCCTTAAATCCAAGATGATGTCCAACCTATGCTCCTGAGTCACCAAGAATTTTTACACTGCTTTTGGATTGAGAGAGATGAAGAGCAGTCTTATGGGGGAAGGATCACAATGCCTATTTTTTATTCAGAGTTGAGAAATAAGAGAGCTAGGCATATGCCACATATTATCCCTGGATATTGATATGGCTTCAGTATGGAATTCTCCATCTTGGTCATACTGTTGAACTGGAGCAGTTGGAGACAACTTAGTGAATATTCATGGAAGTAGAAATAGTAAGAACCAAAGAAAGAAAACAGAGGCTTCCTCAGCCAGTCTAGTTTCAGGTGATAAAAATCTTTGGGCGTCCTTTGAACTCAACTTTGTTCTTGAAAGTTGTCTGCCTGTAATAGATGGGTGCTTTACCCAGTTTCATGGGTTCAGTTTTCTACAAGCTCTTGTGTAATCCTAATGCTCATGTATTTTAACTGGACTTGATAAAGTTACTACTTTCTGTATAGTTTCTAATTCTTATGAAATGCTACATGGCCAATAATTTTAATGAAAGTAGGAGAACTGAAATTTTAAGTACCAAGAGAAACCACAGAATACACAGAAACCAGGAGTCTTCTAAAGCTATTTTGGAGCCTGCTTCTTACTGACTTAATTGAAGAGGGCAGTTGGTGCTGAAATCAATGTAAGTGCAAGTCGCCGCTAAGATTATATGTGTCAAAAATTTGCCTTATGAACACACACACACTTTAAAAGTTTGTTAAACCAGGGCCAAGATGTAAGAGACAAGTACTTTTTTTTTTTCACTGAATACATGAAAAACAGTCACAGTTATCCTTAGCAGTCTCATGCACAGCTGAAAATTGCTGTTCCATTGGCAATGATATGTTGCCTGTAGCACAGTGCAGTTTTACCAGACTTAATGACTGTCTTCAAGCCAAGAGCATCTAGTCTAGACTTTTGAGTACTTTCTCTTCCAAAATATTAAATTGGTCAATGGTCTGTGAAGACAAACAAAAAGTAGTTGCACAGATACAACATGTTAGGACTTAAAATTCTGGCTATTTAAATCAGGTACTATCATGTAACCAGGCTCTGCTGAAATGAGTAAATCTCAGACTGCTCCATCCCGTTGACATTTTCCAAATTAAAAATGTCACAAATGTCATCATCTGAGCGTAATGCATGAGCATGTCACTTTAGCTGTATTTCTTTCAAAAAGTAGTTTTCAAATGATAAGATTTTCTTGGGATTATGATGAAGTCCTATTCCAGTAATTTCACGACTATAAGGTGCACCTTAAAGCCTGAAATTTTGATTGAAACCAGAAGTGCGCCTTATAATCCAGTGCGCCTTATAATGGACAGAGTTTGGGAATTTGCCAGCAATCTGGAAGTGTGAGCAGCAAGCCGAGCTGCGCTGAGCCACAAGCAGCCCAGCACTGGGGTGGGCCGATGTGGCGCTTGGGGGGCTCTGCCACTCACGAGGAAGCTTTCCCACCTGCAGCCCCCACCACCTCCCCTATCCCGGGGCAGCAGGTCCCTGGCCCACCCAGCCCCACTGCCCTCGCCCCCCTGGGCCGCACCTTCCTCTCACCTGGGCGGGAGCGGAGCCGGCATGTTTAATAAAAGTGAGTTATTTTTCTCTCTATTTTTTTTTAATGTTTTGATTCTTTTTAGGCTGCATTTAAAGGCTTTGCTGATCTGTGAAAAATGTTTGCAAATTGAGCACTTGTCAGTAAACCACGTGATTCCGTTACTAATTCCTTATTTTGTTGCACGTGGATCCTCGCCACAAAAAAAAGTGCGCCTTATAGTCTGGTGCGCCTTATATGTGGACAAAGTTTGGAAATTTGCTGGCAACCCGGAAGTGCACTTTATAAACTGGTGCGACTTATAGTAATGAAATTACTGTATTGTTCAAGACCAAAATGTATCATCAGCTTATTTGCTGAATGTTCACATATCCTTCATGCAATAGACAACATGGTTTGCTCTGAAACAATAGAAGACATTTATAATTGAAAGACAGAATGCATTTTAGAGTCTGAGACACAGTGAGGCACAGACACATGACTTCAAACTAGTATTTTGAGGCTGAATTCTATAGAACAGTTGCAGAAGAAAGATCTGAATTTGGAGCTTTTTCTGTATTTTGGGGGGACAAATATAGCTGAGCTTTACCGTGGAGCTGCAATATGCTTACTTGTTAAATTTGAGCTGTAGAGCTCTCAGAGCAGGTAGAATAAAAGGATTTGAGAAAACACCCCCTGCAGACCTCAGATACTGCATTTATTGGATGCAGTATTAAAAGCTTCAAAAAAGCACTTCTTGTATGAGAATGAAGTTGCTGTTAAGACCTTTTGTGAAGATGCATGTCAGCATGTTGGGATTTTTTTCCTGTGTAGGAGCTTTCTGACAGTTTAAGCTCACAAATCTTAGTCTAAATCTAAGTTTAGCAAGCCTTCTTTGGTGAACAATGTGATTTGTTTGCCTAGGTGAGTTTGTGAGAATTTGAGACAATGTGTATTTTCATCACAATATGGTATTTCCAGCTGAGAATTTTTTGTTTGTTTAAGCTGAATTTTGAATCCAGACTCTGATTGGACCCAATCTCACCCCAATCTGAAACAAATCAGCACAATTGCAAGAGGCTGACATTATGAAAAAACTAAACCACCCAAAATGAACACAGAATTTCTAGAAAGTGCTACTGGCATTTGGTTACACCTAAAGTGTGTGATAGCTTCTGGTATTATGTCAGAAGAATTTTTCTGAATTTGCTTTGCAAGAATATTTTCATCTTCCTGTGAGTTATTTTCATTCTATGAGGTGAGAAGTTCATGTTAGCAGTAGGGGTAGTAGGAAATGCTGTTGTAAAAAGTCTAACAAATGAAGAGAAGCTAAAGGGGGAAAGATTGTGACAGTGACTTGTCTTATGATTTATGAATGTTCAAGTTCATTCTGCTTCTTCACATTCCAGATCAATCATGACAGTAAGCAAGTTTAAGATGCTGTTATATTTCTAAATTTTGACTTGTTTTCCTATGCGTGATAGCAATTCCAGTGAAAGGATCATCATGTATTTCTCATACTTCTTGAAATGTCTCAGCAAATCAGGTGTCTTTGAGCATGCTCCTCCACATCTTGTGTGTTTGCTTTAAAACATATAAAATGTGTTGCAGGAAAACCGTTGGCCTTTTTATTTCATTCTGGTGAAATTGAGGTAAGGTGCTGTGAAAGTACCCAAATGCAAGCAGCCCAAATCTGCCTCAGCTAACACAGTTACCTTAAAAGAGTGATGCACTTCGAGTTGTGTTGCGGTGATGCAGGCATGTTCCATGTAGCACAATTTCACTGGTCCCAGTT
Source organism: Sialia sialis (assembly GCA_009812075.1). Taxonomy (NCBI): domain Eukaryota; kingdom Metazoa; phylum Chordata; class Aves; order Passeriformes; family Turdidae; genus Sialia; species Sialia sialis. Next base: position 1,304,137 of record VRYO01002778.1, on the reverse strand, counting down.
CTGGAACTGATCTTTCTCAAAATTAAGATCTGTTAATGATAAGTCGCTGTATGTGTGTGTTTTGTCCGATACGGTTGCTAAATTTGAAACTGTTTACATTTACTGCTACTTGTGAATAGAAGGGAAAATTTGTATTCCTATCTGCAATTCCAGATAAAACTCATAGACTGTAAAACATACCAACAAGCAGACATTCTGCACACCTGATCTGGTGTCATTGCGGCCTGATGCGCTAGTTTGTGCCGCACAGAATATTAGTTCTAGTATTATCTCAGGTGTGTGGATTTCACAGGCATATATTGCTTTTTCCAGTCTGAGGGTTGTTTTTCTGAGAGATGATGAAAAATGGATAAACATGCCTCTGTTCAACCAAATTTATCCATAGTAGTCTTCTGGCTGGAAAGGAAAATGTGTTAAAATCAAATCTTGTATCCAGTTATGGGTATGATTGGGTGTTAAAATGAGGACACTCAAGAGTCAGGAGGTTGCAATCATAGTACCTGATGAAAAGAAAAATAATGAAAATCTAAACTAAATACAAGTTTTTGTTTTCTCCATCTATGCATAACTGCTCCTTACCATTGGCCCTAGTGCTGCTACTGAAAGAGATGATTGCAGAAGGTCACTAAATTGATTTTCAGAATTGCCCCAAATTCAAGATATATACCTTTGTGTCTGTATATGCTACCAAAGAATAGTTCATTATTCCTCCGAAGTTATGTGAACTTTGGAGGGGAAAAGAAGTCCATTACTGGCAGTATTTTTTGGAACAGTATGTCTGTACTGTAAGTGGATTTGCTGTGATTCTTATTGCACACACTAATGTGATAGCTTTTCTACTGGTTCCAGATGTGTAAAACACAATATGGGGTAGGAGGAGGAGGAAAAAGTATAATGAAAAACTTCTGGATTTCTATATCATAGACAATTGCTGCTATTTTGCAGAGAAAGCTTGTGGAAGTTCATATTATGTTTAATGAAAATGCAGTTATTTGATTAGATCTCCTCAAGGAATATAGAGGGGGGGGAAAAAGCTAATTCTGGACCCTCCAGATGGTCTATGTGAGTGCTACTAGACTGTCTGCCCATAAAAACAACTTGCTTCATATATGAAAAGGAGGAGATTGTAGGCCAGAAATTGTACTGTAGGTGGAAATGTCTGAAAGGATTCCTGAACAATGAAACCATAGAGAAAACTGATGAGAGTTGTCTTCCTTCCCTCCATGCCCAGGTATCCTTGTGAAACCAGAGCTCTCTGGACTCTGCTCTAATATATGAGATAAATTAATAATTATCTTGATTCTTGTCTGATTGCAGATACCTGCAAATTGTCCTTGATGCGCTGAAAGGTGCAACCATTTCTTCTGTCATCTCTGTATCTCTAGCTTTGCGTTATTGCCATGTGTGTCAGAACATTAATCTGTTAATTTACAAGAGTTTAAAGATACAGCCAGATACATACACTTCAGAAATACTGCTGGTCAGTAGTTTAAATATTTAGATTACAGTAATTTCACACTCATAAGCCACACCTGGTTATAAGCTGCACTTCCAGGTAGCTGGGAAGACCACGGAATTTGTCCATAAATAAGCTGCACTTTTTTTTAAGTTAGGATCCATATGCAACAAAGTAATGAGTTAGTAACAGAATCCCGGGATCGCTGGGTTTGTTATCAGATGCTCAATTTGCAAACAGTTTTCACAGACCAGCGAAAACTTTAAATTCAGCCCCAGGCGCCCTCCCTGTGCTGTGGGCCATGGCACTCCTGCCCCTGGTGCTGGCTGCCGCAGCTCCCTGCCTGATCGGCAGTGACATCAGATCCCTGCACCGCTCAAAAGCGGCGGCTCGGCAGGCTGGCCACGCAAAAGCCTGCAACCAGCTGCTTGGCGGGCTTGGCTTCGCGCAAAGTCAGCAGCGGCTCCATGGCAGCTCTCCACCTGGCCAGCTTGCACTTCCAGGTTGGCATTTCGCTGGAATTTGTCCATAAATAAGCCACACCTGGTGATTAGCCACAATTCTGGGATTGGCTCGACTCTTCAGTGAAATAGGTGCGGTTTATCAGTGTGAAATTACTGTAATCTGTGCCTCCTTGTAAAACAAGACAAACTCATTGGTTTCCACATAGGTCAGGTTAATGTCAAGAAAATTCAAAGGTACATTTCCCTAAATAAAAGCTGACCTGAAGCAGCTATAACCCTCCATCAGCCATGTGGAGAGCTAGGAAAAAATGACTTTTCTGAAGACTTATGATCCCTGAGAGCCTTGTGCTTTCTTTCCTAGTCTTTGAAGAGAGAGCTATGTAGGTTTTAGGTTAAGTTTTAATAGAAGATGTAGATACACAAAATACCTTGTATGAACTCTTCAGCTTGTTTATTCCTGTAAAATCATTACTATATAATTAAGCTGGCCACTGCATATATATTTTATTTTGTGAATTAAAATTTCATATTATTAACTGAGGAATGGGTTGAAAGTGTCTTTTTGATCTGTACAGCTGCAGGTGCATTTTAATAGCTTTAAAATGCTAAACTAGGATTTGAAAGCACTCTTAATGGTAAGTTGATTTCCTTTTTAATTGCATTTCAGACAGGGGGCAAAAGTTTCCTTTGAATTTAATTTTGAGACAGCTTTCAAATTAAGTTTTTAAAAAAAGTCACTCTTAAAGAGTCTTCTCTGTCATTTCATCATCTTTTAGGCAAATGAGGCTGGCTCAGTGATGCAAATCTTCATATTGGATGTCAAAGGGATAGTGAAGGAAAAAACCCAAACCGAGGTGGTGCTATGAAAAAAATTTTAGTAAGGGGTATAAAACTGCAAAAGTTACTTAGAAAATAATTTGCCTGTAAATGGGATGCCTTTTATCTTGAAATGTGTGTGTCCTGAGATATTTCAATGATCAAACAGACTTTCAAGATACTTCATTCTGGCAAATGAAGGAGCTGGATATGGTGTGCCTCTCAGATCAGTTTGGGTGAGATGGTTCCTACCTTTACTTTGACAAATAAGAGGAGCTTCTCAGATGTAATCCTTTCATCATTTCTGACACGTTATTATTCAAACCATCTCATATAGTCTGTGTGCTCTTAAAACTGAGTCTTTGGAAATAATACATAGTTTTAATAAATTTTTAATGATGTAGCATAGAGTAAAATAACCATAGTTTGTCTTCATTAGCATTCTGTGTGTTAAGCATGAATTTTCACTGTATTGACTAACATGCCTCCAGGGAATTTCCTTTATGCTTATTGGTTTTACACTTCAAAAGTGATAGGAATCCCAAAACTGTTTCAGAAAGCAAGTTGACTGTCAGCATCCCCTCCATAGTGCAGAAATTTGGCTTCTTGTTGTGGTGGTGTGAGGATGCAAAGGATAGGGGGGACCAAAAAAAAAATTGAAAATCTCTTAATGATTTAATAGATTTTGAGATGTATGGTTTTTCTCTAAGTTTTTGTAGGAAAAAAGCTTTAGGGATGTGGTTAAAGGAGTTTATGTGGATATGGCCCAGTCCTTCACTTGGCAAATGTGGCATTGTAACCCTTAAAATGTAAAAAAAAAAAAAATAATCCACCCACAAAAATGACCTAATGCAGTAATTAACAAACATGTGCTTACTTTTTCAAAGATCTAAGTTCACTTTATTAGCTCTCTCTTTTGTCTTCATTCTATAAGCTTTGTGGGAGGTGGGAAAGAAGGGTTACTGCTGTAGCTTGTTGCATAAGCTTTTAATGAAAAATGATTTTCAGATCAGGTTCCTATCCCTAACAGAAAAATCTACTAGAGAAAAACAGAGACATCAAATGTTAAAAGGAAATGGGAAGTCTGTACCATGAAGAAATGAAATTGTTCAGGTCCTCAAAGGGCACATACAGACATTCTCAAAATCACCAGCAAAACAAAGTCATTCTTTGGATCTTGTGTCTTGTGGGATTCTGAATTTCGTGTGTCACTGCTCATGGTCTCAAGTGGGAAAGCTGACTGCTTCTAAGAAATGAGAAAAAATTGAAATTTATTCTGTAGTTAGACATCAAGGATTGAATGAATCCCTTTACTAAAAGGGATTCCATGAAAAAACAGTAGCTAGTGGTTGTGTATATTCGGTGATTCCAGAAGCCCAAAGTATGCTTTGTAGTACGTTATTAATAGATCAATTTGCATCAGTTTAAAGTGCACCAAACAGAGCAATCTAGACAGCAATATATCGTATTTATTCTGACATTGTTTAAGGGCATCAACCTGTAATTTTTTTTCGTGGGAAGGAGGATTGGGGACAAAATAATTAACCAGGACAGTCATTCTCAAGGCTATCAAGACTAATGCTGAATTATCAAACATGTCAATATTTGAGGTTACATCTCCCCTTTCAGACAGTAAAAGCATCCAAAAGTCCAGTAAATTTTTGGAAGAATAAATGAGGGGAAGTAGTTTATCTTAGATGTTTAGTTGGAAATTTTTAATTTGGGTAATTGATTAAAGAATATTTAAAAAAGGATTGAAGAATGGCTTAAGAAAAGCTGGATAGAAAACGAAATAATATTTTTCATGCAAATGCAGGGAAGGAGTTTGTTGCTGAGCTTTGCAAGACTATTACTGGTGATACTGGGTATGGCTGCAAGTATGTTTATTTCCATGCTCCAAAAGTGCCATAAATTTATTGCAGACTTAGTGGGGTTTCGCATGGCCTTTTTCTTGACTTCTATAGCAGGAAGGACTTGGAAGTTTTCATAACTATACATATGTGGATTCTCCTTCTCTTCAGTTTTTTCTCTTTCACCTTTTGTTCTCCCTAATCTGTTTGCAGACCTGTTTTTTTTGTATAAGATTTGTAGAAACAATTGCTACAGAACCACATCACTTGAGGTACTTTCGTTTTTTAAAATGATGCTCAAAAAATACTCATAAAAATAACATTTTTATTTTTCTCAGATATGAGAAATACTGATGTTCTGCTGTTTTGGATGAAACAGAATTACAGAGTAGGAGAACGATTTAGGAGAGGAAAGTTTAAATGAGAGGTGTGGCAACACATACACAGGTTTGTGTATTGGCTTGGTGTTTTCCATTCAAGTCCTTTTGATGGAGGTTTTTTCCAGTTCTTTCCAAGAATGCAGGGAAAGCAACTGTTTTGTGGTTTGCATTTAGGATAGGTTATTAAAACAGTAAAGCTTGTACCTTTTTTCACACACAGACAGACATCTGCCATGCCTCCCTTGAAGAGTGTATTAAGGAAAGCATTTTTCAAAGGGAGCTAGATTTTTTGAAGCCAGTTAATAGTCTTTTTGGCAATAATGAGCAGACCTGTGGCTATCTTTGGTGCGGATGTGAGGATTTCCCTGTGGAAGTATGCAAACCTACCCTTCATGTTAGTTCATGTCACCTGAGTAGCAATTGGAGTGATTTGTGTGTATAGGCAATAGGGAAAACACCATTGTTACAAAAAAATTCTTGTTTTTAGCTTGGGTTATAAGCTATTAAAAGATTTGTGGTTGTTGTTGTGCAAAAGTAAAACACCTGCTGGTAGAAATACTAGCTATAAATGAGTTTGAAGATCATCATTAAGCCCTAGAGGGCTTGTGGGTTGACCATGCTTTATGTTAGTGGGCTGTGCACATGGCATTTGTCTTTGGCTGTTGTCTTACAGGGAAAGCAGACTGATGGATGCGTGAGAAGTGTGTTGCAAAGACATATGGTATCCCACTTAGGTGCTTTTGAGCAGTGATGTTGTTTTTACAAAATGTGATATGCTTGAGAGAAAAAGCAAGACAGTGTTAGTAACACTGAAGATGAAGCTTGTCTCCTATGTGTGTCACTATGCAGAACTGGAGCAGCTCAAAGGAGGGCGATGCAAGAATTGAAAGGAATAAATGCTACTTTGTGATGATACGAATTTTATAAAAACCTGTTTTGGGCGGTGTGATGTTAAGGGACTGTGGAAGCAAAGTAGAATTCTTACAGTAATGAAGACTTAGGAGCCCAACAGGAACTTGCGAAGATAAATTATTGATACTGATGTACCTGTCTAGGAGTGAGATCTGAGTTATTAGGGTTTCACTTATACTACTTCAACAGCTGTTGCAAAATGTCTACTCTACTATAAATTAGACAATAATCAACATTAATTATGACTGCCTGGGAACATAAAGGGGTTCTGAAATTTGGGGACAATACCAAGGTGCAAGCAATACTTAGGTATATTTATATATTTATAGCTGTTTCTTTTAAAGGAAGGAATTTTCTCAAAAGCAGCATGATAAACAATGAAATAATTATATTTAATTTTGCAGTCAGGTTTTTTGTGGATTTTTGTTTTCGTTGTTGATTTTTTTTTTAATTTTTTTTACATTTTGTAGGGTTAGAAAAAATGAACAGGGAATTTGACTGTATTTGGGGAGAATATTGCATAAGTGTGCATATTTTCTTTACATAGTGAGTAATTGAAATTTAGATTTTGTCTTAAGCAGTCTAGTGTACTAAATAGTATGTGCAGGACAGTGCAGTGGTATTTTCAACATTGGCACTTCAGAGCCCATAAAATGACAAAATTAATTTTGGTTAATTTTTGTAATTAATGTTGAACCAGTGGTAGCGATCAATTTTTGCATGCTTCTAGATGGCAAGATAAAAATGATGTTTCACTTGAAAATACTTCATTTTGGACACTCTGTGACCAGGTGAATTAAAATGGAGATTTGAACTGCTGAGACAGCATCTTTTTTCACCTGAGAGCTTGGGCTTTGTTTTAACTGCCTTGGAAGTGCTAGGTGGAACCCAGGTTTCCCATGTATCTACAGTATTCAGACTGAAGAATTGGGTAGAGGGAACAGTTCCTGTAAGGGAGGTTTTATGACACTAGCTCTTAGCTTATTTTTTTCCAGATGAAATTAGTCAGTGAATTTGACCTGGATTCGTTAATCCTTTCAAGCAGGCTGAAACCACATTTATTGAAGAAAAGCCTGCCTGCTTGAGCCAAATGCCCTTGTCTTGACTGCAAATGGAGAAAAAGTAAGACTAGCTCTATGAAATAGTTAAGATTTGTAAGTCAGCTTCAGCACTGCAGCCATCCTGTTAGGAGGGGAATAGAATTTTGAACAGCCTCTTACCTAAATTTCCTGCACAAATCCTCTGATGTAGCACATGATGTATCTAATGCTGAAAGCAGTGTGGTGTTGAGAGCTAATTTTCTTTATTTAGATTCAGTAGTTTGATTATCCCACTACAATGGATAACTTTATACAGAGACTTGAGGTCTGATAAGCAGAACAGGAAGTATTTTAAATCCTGTGGATATGGGAATGACAGTATTGCTCTGTTTCATGTTAGTTGAGTAATGGAGAATTTATTGTGTTTTTGAAGTAAGTACACACGGACTTTGCAGTTGTAATCCATGGAGTAGTGTCTGTGTGCATGTGTGCATACATTTATTGCCTTTTTTTCACAAACTGTATGCTAGGATCAGATTCCCAGCTAAGAGCAACTGAGATATGTCCAACTTCTGTGGTACTGTGCTGATGGCAGTCGGCTGAACTTCTCTCTCCTATTTAGCTCATGTTCCCCTAATATGTAGTTGAAGGTTAATTTTTGATTAATGCTGCTTACAAGAGCTCATGTGCAGATGTTTGTTTTTTATGAATGTATGCAGCATGGGTTTGTGTGCCCCTGGATCCATATAGAAAATGCAAGTCTTTTCATGACAGGAAAAGAAGCTGACCTCCTCACTACATCACAGAGCCAGACACGTTCATGATGTAATGCCTTATTCCTTCTAGTGCTGTGAAGATCATACTTGTTTCTGTTCTTCTGCCATCATCTGAAATTAATTTACGGACTTTACAAGCTTTTCATCTGTAGTGTTCTTCTAGTTCAATAGAACCCAGTCTAACTTTAGGGAATTCTGTGGCAGAACTAGGAGCAGATGGCTGTTTTTTTTTTCTCTGGAACTGCAGTATATCATCACCTCACCTAAGAATGGGGACAGGTGTTGCAGTTTTGAGAAAGAATCATAGAAGAAGGAAAGATGGAACACCAGAAAAATCCTGTAACTGTCAGTAGACAGAATTCCCACTGCATTTCAGTAGGAGCAGAATGGCTTTACTCTTGTGACAGTGCCTGGCTGTATTTTTAGGTGGAAAATTCTGTAATGTTCACACCTTGTCACAGGCCACTTCTGTTGTTCCATTGCAAGAGTAAGGATGTAGATAAACTTTCCACCTTGAGCACCTAACATAAAGCATGCTACTCTGTATTTGGACAGTTGTGTAAGCAGTTGATTTCAAAGTGTTCCTGTTGACTTCAAAGGGAAAATGTATCTTTTGATGTGTACTTAGATGCCTAAACGTAAAAACTTTGGCATCCGAAGTTTTTAAAAAGCTGCATTGTCAATGTTAGTGCAACACATATATATATTTATATGTATATAGGCACAAAACAGTCCTACCTTCCAGAACATGCCTAAACAGATTGAAGGCTGAAGTCAGAGTAGTTGAGTGTGGGAAGATAAAGCTCTAGATTCTTTTATGAGGAGTGTAATCTCTTACAGGGACATGAGAAAGTTCGTTTTCATGGGAGGAGTCAAAAGAAAAGGCACTCATTCTTGATGTTGAAAGCCTGCTTGTGTGTTTCATGTTGACCTCTTTCAAGAACAGTGTATTCATACATGAAGGAATGACACTGACAAGTTTAATGAAGTTTGTTTGAAGTGCTCTAAAAGAAGTGGTTGGAGGGGAAAAATTAAGATCTGCTGTTTCCTCACAAAAACCTTTCTGAAAATTTGTTTTCTGTCTGCCACTGGATATAAGTTAAGGTGATTCCTCCACCCCCTCTTATTTAATTTGACTGCATAACACTTGTGCAATAAATTCTGTTGCAGTGAATTCCGTTTGACCCAGCCCTGGAAATGCTTGATTAGGTGTTCTCTGGATGGTACCCTGAATAAATTTAATAAATCAGTTCCTCCACTGTAGCTAAAAACTGAGACATCTGTGAAGAATGATGTCTCAGAGGTCATTTTATTTTGCAGTCCTATTAAGTGTGGCAGCACAGTGTTGCTATAGCTTTTTTCATCTGTTACAGGGAATGTATTTTTGTCTGATATCTCTCACCTGGTCAAGAAATTGAATTGAATGGAAAATGTAGATGTTAGGTAAAGAAGTTCAATTGTAGCAGAAGAATTGTAGAAGTCTGCCACAAAATGCATGTTCCCTAAACCCCATGTCATTACCACATGGAGAAACAGTTGAATCATTTTAATGTTGTTAAAATGCTTCTAATGTTTAATTATGGTGGAAGCATTCAGTATTACTAATAGTTCAAGATTATGCTACACTGAAATCTGAAACTACTTCTAAGAAAATACTCTGATATATTACACATCTATGTGCTTTTGCACTTGTCTTCATTCCTGATATGAATGGGAAAATGGACTTCAGTTCTCATATGAAAAATGGCAGGATTTGATATAGCAGTATGTCCAGAAGACATTTTATTCTTAAATAAACTATTTAATTTGGAGGAGACCTACTGTGACCATCCAGTTTAACAGCCTTATCACTTCAGGACCCATCACAGGAGATGCCTTCCAGCCCTTTCACCAGCTTTGGTGCCCATCTCTGGATGCATTTGAACATCTTCACATCTTTCTTAAACTGTGGGGCCCAGAGATGCCCACAGTGCCCAGGGCAGGCTGCACCCTGGATGAGTAGAGTGGGATGGTCACGTCTCCTGACTGGCTGGTGATGCTGTGATTGATGCACACAGGGTGGGATTTGCCCTCTGGGCTTTCAGGGCACACTGTTGACTCATGTTGGCCCTGCTGTCAGCCAGCACCCCCAGATCCCTTTCTTCAGGACTGTGCTCCAGCCACTTCTCTCCCATATTAGACTTGTGCCTGGCATTACTCTGTCCTAGCTGCAGAATCAGGCTTTTTTTATTTTTTTTTGATTTTGTGTCATTTAGTTCTCCAGCTGATTTAGATCCCTCTGACTCTGATCCCTCAAAAGACCCAACAGCAGATCCCAGTGTGGTATGGTCAGCAAACTAACTAATGGTGTCTTCAACGCTTGTGTCTGGATCGTTGATAAAAATATTGGCATTTAGCCCTTGTGAGCACTGCTGGTGACAGATCACCAGCTAGATGTTAGCTCCAAATATCAGGTGTTGATATAACCACATGTTTAATGAGAAACTATTTGTCAAACTATTTTTGAACCATGCAGTCCAGTATTTCTGCTCATTTGTCCAGTCAGATACTCTGTACTGATTGTTAAAGAAGTCTTTTTTAGTGGACTTTTTCTCATTTGCACTATTTTACATGGGCTAGCATTGGCCAAAAACATAATACAAGGCCATCATTTAGCTCATGTTCCCCTCAAGATTGTCTGAAAGTCCTTTTCCTACCATGCTTGTGTTTTCTTTCCTATTCCAGAAATGATTATATCCTAATGGAGGATAACTGTTCAAAAGAAGTGATCCTTCTGGGGTTGGTATGAAGGGCGCTTGCCTTATATTGTGTTTAATGGAGCATAGGAATAATGTCAGGAAAGATGAAGAGGAGCAGTTGGCCTGAGTTTGCTTTTAGAGAAAAGCGGAAATATTTTCCCTGATACTTAACCAAAATTGAATTTGTTCAGTATGTATAGCCATGGTGACGGCAGCAGTAGTGATGATAATGATTATGGTAAATATCCAAAGTCTCTGAGTCACAGTGTGTTTCAGAATGCTTTACTTAAATAAGCCAACCTTTTTCTGTGCTCTTATATATATATTTAGAGGGAGACGTACCAGGATTAATGAAAGGCATTTCAGTGGTGAGGGTATCCTCTCATGGTAGTGCAGATTGGGCTGTGGGTGAGGTGCTGTGGCTGTCTGGAGGAGTTGAGTGAATCCCTGGTGTGTGAGGTGGCCTAAAAAAGGCAAGGGGATTTTGGAGTGAGCAAGAGTAGGGAATCAGGTTCTTGGACACCGCTTTAAGGAGTTCTGGGTATGCACCCTGCTTTGAAGAGCTTTGGGTATGAGCATGGCCACTTTGCACAGTGTACCCACCTCTCCTCTTGCATTCACTTGGGTCATGGACCTACTTTGCACCTTTCAAGCCATGGAATCACAGGTTCCCTGCTCTGCCCATAGGCACTGGCCTGCCTCCACCCTGAAGACCTCAGAGAAAGCATCATGCATACAACCTACCTCTAGGGCTGCTGGGGAGGAACAGGGATGGGGGAAGAAGGGGCTAGAGCCATAGCTTAGTAGTTCTTTCACAGGAAGAGGAGGGAATGAGGTAGAAAGGGAGGGTCTGATGCAAGGAGGTGGTAAGCTGTGTCTAGAGAAAGGAGTTTCTTTTCCTGAGGTTGCTGGGAGGAGAGTAAAGATGACAGTTAGTCCTGCTGTGGGAAAAAAAATAAATGAAAGAAAATAACTTTGAAGCTTAAAACAAAAATGTTTTCAAATCTGTAGCTGTGCAGAGTTTAAATTGCACCTAAATTCCTCCATGACAAATGGCAACCTTACCATTTCTGTACAGTTTGCCTGCAGGCCATGCTGCAGAATGGCTTAGTAAAAACTGGGAATTACCAGTATTAGCACTTATAGCTTTCTGGCTACTCTCAGTAAGTAATGACCCAGAGGAACTGTATGTGAAGTCTCGGGAAATCATAGCATCTTAGTCTGCACAGCCTAGGTCTTTCATGTAAAGAAAGATACATTTTTTTCTTTTTTTCTAGCTCCTGCACAGGTAAGAAGATGCATTTTCTTTTCTAAGATAATGGGAGAATTGGACACTTTAAAATAAAGAATCTAATACAAATTTTTCAGTGGCTTATTTTCCTAATGTGCTGTCAGAAGTGCTTTGATATATGGTTCATCCTTAATTCAGAAATTATTTATTGCAATGAGGCCCATCTAGTTTTTATGTTGTACTGATGTTGTCCAAATAATCACCTTCAATAAACCACAATTCTTATCTCTCCAAGAAATCAATCACATTTTAAGTATTTTTAAAATATCTACAACTATCTGTTACCAATTTAAGGAACAGAGATATTGTTACAGAAGTTATCAATTCAAGGAACAGAGATATTGTTACAGAAGTTTCAGGACAAACAGAACACAGTCTAAGTTATTCTCCTTTCATGACTTGCATAGATCCTAGTGATTGAAGTTTTTCAAGGAAGATGTGTTTTCCAGAATGATGAGGGTACATGGGTCATATGGTAGCTCTTTACGGTTTCTTTTATCTGGCTCTTAATTTTCAAGGATCTGAAATAATGTCAAATTTCCCCATAGTGAAAATGTGTAACTGTTACAGCTCACAACACTCCTAGTATTTATTCACCTCGCTGCTGATAGTTGAATTGGGAATGACAGAAATGGACTAAGTGTTTTTAATTCTTTTCTAGGGCTGAGGATGTTGAACAGGAAGAATATTAAATATCAGATTATCACTTAGCACAAATTGCAGTGATATCACTGAAATCAAAGCACCAATTTCCACCTGCTGCGTTATTTCCATAGTGTCTATACTGCTTGAGTAAGGGCACCAGTTTCTCTACTGCCTGCTACTAGTTCTTACAATAAATTTGGATTGGTAGTTTTCAGGAAGAAAAATTTCTGGCTGACAAGAAACTGATTCTCATGAGCTGTAACTTACTTTGAACAGTATTTCCATTGTCAAAAAAATTGTGATAATTTGGAACTAATCTCTAGAGCCTTTGCTTAAGCAATTTTTGATGCAGTTTTGTGAAGAATTTCATAGGCTGTGTACCTAGTTATTAGTATCCTCTAACTTTCTGAATTTATGACATATACAGGTCCAGTGGGCAGTGGCGACTGTCGACAGTGGATTTTAAAAACATCTGAGAAGTTACAGCTGTACTGGGAGTCTTAAATGTCAGTTAAAAGTGCCCTTGCAGCCTCAATTTTTTGGCAGTTAGAGGAATACAGATCTCTTTTTGAAAGAAAATCGGTTTTATATGTCTCTTATGCAACATTTTTGAGCGCTGCACTAAACCATTTTTTTGTCAATAACAGAAAATTTTGCCCGTTACATATATGCATCAGGTAGCACTCTGACAAGATGAAAAGCGGGTGCCATGCCAAAAGTTCAGCGTCTTTGAAAAGACTAATCTCATTTTGAGTGCGCGTTCATAGCAGTTACGGGCAATTTTAATGTATTCTTCTGAAATGTCACCCTTTCTTTTCAAGAACTTAAAGGGAGAGTAGAGTAATAGTTTTTAGATGACTTAAAAATAGCAGGTTGGTAGTGTTATTAACTTGTGTCAAATAGAAAACCTTGACTTTTTAATTAATCTTTAAACTGTTACTGTGATTAGAACGTGCCTTTTGCTGTGTGCTTGTGATGAGAGGGCAGCGCACAGAGGAAGGTGCAGAGGCACGGGATTTCACAGTTCTTGGTACCGCTACTGCTCTGAGTCTTGTCTTGAAAAGTGCAGGGCGCTTTGTCCAAATGTAGGTTTCTGTGCTGCAGCTATGCAAAGTAGTACACTCTTTCTCCAAGGAGACACACACACATAATTTTATGTGAGCCAGGTCTGGAGGGAGGCCCTGCTACAAAATGCTGGCGTTCAGGTAAATCAAGAAGCTTGACAAGGCATGGAAAGAAGGGCTGAAGCGAAATTCTGCTTTCATGGAATAGCCAGAAGACCATATCAGGAATATGTCATACTTCCTGAAATGTTGCTAAACACAACGCTAATTCAGGTTCTGGTTTCTGTTGTCTGCCTTCTGGTATACATTGTGTTTGAGGTCCTTTATCTCTTGGAAGATCCCAGCGTTTTAGTTTGTGCTTCTGTAGCTGTCCTGGTCTAACCTCAGATGGCAACTCAACCTCACACAGCTGCTTGTTCACTCTCCTGGTGGGATGGGGCAGGAATCTGAAAAGTAAAGTTGAGAAAAACCTCTGTGTTGAGATAAAGATGGTTTAAGAGGTAAAACAAAAGCCACACAGACATGCAAAGCCAAATAAGGGTTCAGTCACCACTTCCCATGGGCAAGTAGCTGCTCAGCCATCTCCAGGAAAGCAGGACCCTAATGGTTATTTGGAAAGACAAACAGATCATTCTGAATGTCTCTCACTTCCTTCTTCTTTCCTGAGCTCTATATTCTGAGCATGGTGACTTATGGTATATCCCATGGATTAGTTGTTCAGATCTCCTGGCTTTGTCCTCTCCCAACCTCTTGTATACCCCAAGCCCTCTCCTTAGTGGGATGGTGTGAGAGGCAGAAAAGGCCCCCTAACACTGTAAACACTGCTCAGCAGTAATGAAAACATCCCCGTTTTATCAACACTGTTTCCAGTACAAATGAAAAACATAGCCCACACCAGCTACTGTGAAGAAAATTAACTCTATCCCAGTCAAAAGCAGCAAAGCAGTATTCACACTGAATCAGACTCTCATCCTGGTGTAACGAAGGATGGATCTACAGGTACTTGGAAATGGTGATTGCAGTTATGTGAAATACCCTGGCTATCTGGGGGATAACAGTGAAGTGGGGGACAAGGCTAGGTGATTTCTCTGCACCTTGGGAAGATTCTGCTGCTGATTGTTCCTATTATTGTCAGTCTAGCCTGTTTCAAAATAGGCTACGAACACATGACAGCTGTATTGTGAGAGTGGAGTTAGTAGAGTCATTAGTTGTCAGATAGACACTGCAGAGTTCAGAGTTATGAAGAATGTAAGGCTCAACTTGAGAGGTGTTTATTAGCCAGCCTGACAGCTAACATGGCCTGAGGAGTTGATATTGGTAACTCCTGTTTTCCTGCATTACAGAAGTCATAAATTTCCCTGTATGTTTAATAAGCCTTAGAAACCCCCTAATTTTTTTTTTTTTTATATTGATGCTGAACAGTCTGTAGTGCATTTCTGATGCATGAATGTGTTCTGTTCAGACTTCATACAATTCTGGCTATGGCACCTGTTAGATATTTATTACCCAGTAAGAAAGAAGGAAGGTATGTTAGGCCCTGGAAAACCAGTTCCCAAAGTCTGTTGTATATTTGGGAAGAGCTGAAAGACAAGTAATGGTGTGGTGATAGAGGAAAAAGCTGTCATTTGGAGACAGAAGAAACTGGTCCCTGCTTTTGCATATCAAGTTAATTAGTTACCTGAAACTAGAAGAGTAAATGCAAAGATACAAATGTCTCCCTGTCATAGATCCTATTTTCACCCTTTTCATTTTTGTGCTGAACTTCTAAATCCAAACGTATTCTGGAGTGCACCCAAGAGAACTGATGGTTGGGGACTGAGTCTTGGGAAGCTATAAAAGCTTTGCACGTGGAGGTTCTGTTAAAGCCTGTAGAATTGTGAGCCTTCGGATTATTTTTCTCTGGACCTCTGTTAACTGTTAGCAAGTCTAGGACATTGGCAGTGTCCAGGAAGCAGAAGGCATGTCTGTCTACAGTTGGATGGAGCCATATCCTCTCTCACTCCTGCAGTCTATTACTTCCTCTTTCTCATTTAAGACTGCAATTATCACTTTTTTATGTCTTTGAAATATTAGAAGGGGAAACTGTGATGGATAGTAATGCAGATGCTTGAACTTCTGAGGAACATTCTTTTCATGTAATGGTGGTGTCAGCTGCTTCCTTGGCTCGGTCTGGTTAATATTTTTTCTCTTAGTGAATTTTAAAAATGAGTACACACTGAAACCAAGACATCAAGGTTATTTTAGGGCTAACCTCTGCAGAATAACTGAATGACTTAAAGTGCTTAAAATGCTTTGTTCTTCAGCGATGGACAGAAGTTTCAAGGCTTACCCCTCAGTGATCATTACCCAACAAGAGAGCTAAATACCCTATAGAATATAATATATTACTGTAGTACATATGCTGATTAGCCATTGACTCTTGCATTTTCTAAATGTGAGCATTGGTGTTTTCATGAAAGATGTGGTTCCCTCAGCTCTGGCTTTGTCAAGCTAGCAGTTCTTGATGATCTTTTTAATTGAGTGCCTGCCACCTTGGTTCACAGTGCATAATATGCTAACTATGCATCTTCTAATTATAGCATGAGACTTGCTGAAATTTTATTTTTCTGTGAGTTAAAATTGTAAGTTTCTTTCTAATATGTTAAATAAAACTGACTTCTAAAAATATAATTTAGTTTTTAATAACTTGGGTTTTAAAATCAGATTTGTATGTTACAGAAACTAGCTCAATGTACTGGCAAGCTGGTTAGCTACTGTAAACTTCTAATAAGGTGCTTAAAACTGTGTTATATATTTATTTTTAGATCTGAAAATTGCACTGTGGGCACTTGTACTGCGGGAATGTTTTTAATGTTTGAGGAACGAAACTTGGATAATGAGAAGGTGATATAGAAATAATGTAAAACTTTTTTCATAAGGAGTAGCACAGAGGTGTACAAAGGCTCAGGGTGAGGGAGTGATTAGAAAGCTAGCTAGCAGTGTCTCTAATGGGCTGTTCTGGATGCTGATAATATTGAAAGGCATGAAAAGGCACAGATTATGTTGTACTTTAAAAATAACTGAATAACAGTCACCTTTGGTTGATTTAATTGTGAAGGCCATATCTAATTTCCAAACAAACCCTTTTAAAGTGACTTAGTATGTGAGAAATCTTGTTTTGACACGGGAGATGTGAAAATAAGGTTTTGCTCTCCCTAATGTGAATGCAGCATTGTCAATGCACTGACATTGTAGCATAATACTGCACTGGTGCTGAGGGAGGTTTGGGTCAGGTTCATTCTACTGATCTGTGGAAATAGCAACCATAGCTGCAGAAAAATGCACTCCTTCAGTCCTGTCCCATTAACTGTATGGAAATATTCCTACAGAATAAAAAAATTTAGATTGACACTGGCATATTTTGTATGTAGAAAAAGAAGCTCATGTAAATTTTACTGGGCTTGGGTATCAATTAGATGTCATTACTGTCCCTAACAGCAGTGCATGTTAGTCTCATGGTGTTAAAGAAGGAGGATCCCAAGCTACCAGGACAGTAAATCATCATAGCTTAATATTGAAGATGTCAGTTAAGATCCAAGTTTAGGAAGAGTGAAAAATCAAGGCCTAATATTCTGTCTCTGTATATTTGAATCATTTTGCTACATCATTGCTCTTAAGATCTAAATATCAGCTACATTATTTGAAAAGTGCCAGACTAGTAAATAGTAATAATAATGATAAAGATAGAAGCTTTGTCTGAAGGGAATAAATGTATTGGGGAAAGCTTTGTTGATCTGGCATCAAACTAATTACTTGTTTTGGTTGTTTTTGTTTTTTTTTTTTTTTTCTGTTTGTTTGTTTGTTTTGTTTTATTATAAAATTTATTATAAAGCCCAGTAAGAGTAGCTGTCAGATAAGGTAATTTTTTCAAAAAATACAGCCTGTGCTGTACTTGTTTGCATGGATGAATCATGTGGAAAGTAACGGAAAAGTTTGTAGTATCATGGCATAATTCCTTGGTGCATGTGTAGTCTGGGTCTCCTGTCTCAAAAAGCACTAGAAAAGCACAGAAAGGCGCTAGAAAAGTCACAGGAAGGTATGAAAGGCTGGCCAATGCTGTGGAGCTCGTTCTGTGCAGGAGCTGGCGAATACTGTGTTGAATAAGGAGTGTGTAACGCCTCCATTGATCCAGAGAAGGTAAATAGGTAATGACAATGCACTTGTTTCCTTAATGCAAGGTCAAAACTTGCTCACAGAAAGCAGAGGTAAATGACTTCTGTGCAGTGCATGGCTCAGCTGGGGAAGTCCTTGCTGCAGATGATGCATGCTGATTGTGTACATGGATTCAGAAAGGATCTTTATGAATTTATAAAATAAATGTTTATGCTTGTTAGGCATAAACCCTTGTCTCAGAAAACTCCTGAGCTGTAGTGTTGCTGCAATGGTTTTCTCAGAAAACATCATTATGTGTTATTGCCCTGTAACAACTATCCCCAAACATCCTCCTGTGGTCTGATAAACAAATTCTCTAATGGTTTGAAACTAGTGAAGTATCTTCAGAGTTGCGTGGCACATTTGAACTTCTCCAAAAGTTTAGAAAATACACTGAAAAAGGTACAAAGTCAAATTAAGAAAGTGGCATTCTATAAATAAGTTGATTAATTTTCACTTTATATGGTGCTTTTTTCTTGGGCTTTAAAGAACACTGCAGAAATGGGTGAGCATTGTTAACAGTGGATGTACATGGAGTTTCCAAAGAGTAAAGGATCAAATTTTGTTTCTCCTCTCCCATGTATTGGCACAAATCGCATAAGATTTACTCTATAACACAGAGGTTTAACGTGGTGCCTTCATTTTAGCTGTGTAGGTGTCTTCCTCTGCTAGGGCCTGGTTTGGTCAGAAACAATGCATTAATGAAGCCATTGAAGGAAACAAAAATTGTATTTCCTATTTATGCCTCTGATTTTTTTTATTTCTAGAAGTGGTTGTGATTTAAGAAGAGGACAGCACATACTTGTCTTCCATACAGAGAAAATGAGTAGCTGCATTAGGCTTCTGCTTAAGTGTATCTGAATAATTTTGTACATCTTGAGATAAGTGTCGTGACAGGAGCCACGCAGATGAATTCTCTGTGGTGAATTAGAGAAATGTTGAATTTGTAAGTTTCCTGTTTGAACCTAATGTTGGAATTTGTGTGAACCTGTGTTGAGCAGCAGGTTTGTTCAGACACAGTGATTCAAACTCTGAGAACATGAATTGATCCCCATAAATTAAATTCTGGATGATAGACTTCTATTTTCTGAATGTAAATGGCTTTGGTACTTAGTGAAGTGCAGTAATTAGAAGATTAAAACTTTTATCCCAGGAAATTGTTCTTTAATGCCCAAAAATTTAGTGCTTGTTCTCAGTGTATAAACTAAATGTTTGAATTTTGCTTTCAGAAGCAATGCCTTCTAGTGCTGTGCAAAAAATGTATTTGTTTTCTTTTCTCTTTGGTATAATGCCATTTACAGTGTGCAGAACCACAAAGGAGTAAAAATCAGGTGATCTTTTATGAAAAAAAATCTATTAGATATGTTAATAGGCAAATAATGATTTTATCTAATATTTTTATTCAGGGATACTGCTTTTATATTGCATTTTTTTTTTCTATATTTGAGGGAGGGGATGAATCTTAAAAAAAACCCATCAAAACCCATCCCTAATCTCTCTTATATTTTTAGGCTTTTGCAAATAACTCTTCTAACTGGTTACTCCCTCTAATTTAAACAGACAGTAATAATATTTTTTTTGCAAGTTAAAGGCAAGGCTGTCCCTAGGTATCACCAAAATAATTTGAAAAATCTTGATCTTTGAGGTCTTAGTACAATAGGGGAAGTCAAAAATCACAAATGATCAAAAGCCAAAAAGCATTAAATCTGCAAATGTTTATTTTATTTCTGTGGGATAGGAGTACCATAGAGGAGTTGCATGACACTAGAGTTTCTAATTTTTAATTTAGGTATGGTAGGTATAAAATGAGAAAACTATGTGGTGCATGAATGTGTCTGCTCATTATTATCATCAGAATGTCGTTGAGGAAAATTGTTTAGCTTTTTTCCCACCCTCATCTAAGCATTGATGGATTTTAGAATCTTGATTAGATTTTTTTATTTTTTTTTTTTTTTTTAGGAAGGAAAAACAGTTTGAGCTTTTCCATCACTTTGATTCTTTTCTTCCTTAGAAATTATACCATATGTTGAGGATTTATTATTCTCTTCATTTTTTCCCATTGGAGGAGAGATTTAAAACAAAATAGTAGTAATTAAAAACTGGAATGTATCTTTTGATTCAGTGGATTTTCCAGCACTTGATGTACTTTAATCAAGATCAAATGACTTTCTGAAAGATGTGCTTTATCTCCACTAGAAATTATGGAGCTTTTCAAAGCATCAGCTGATGAAGTTCAAGGGGTTTAATGAGATGGTTAATCATAACACTTTCTCCCAGGTTTCAGTATCCGAATTCATTGAAGTTACCGGGCTCTTTGTCAGCCAGTTCCGTCAGATTTCTTGAAAAAGTTCATGGAAGAGACAATAAGCTGTCGTAACAGCTACAGAAGCACAGTGCTGTACAGAGCTCCTCCCTGGGATGCCCCAGTTGCAGCCTGAATAAGGATTTGCTTTCTGGAATAAGACCTAACAAAGTAGGAATTGTGCTGCATAAATGCATTTCCAGTGCAGGGTTCAGCAGGAGGTCAAAGGATGTCTGCCATTCACGTAAATATGAGTGTGAAGTAAAGGAATTAATTTTGGGTAACTGTGCACAGAGGAATCAATGGAATTGTTAATCCTGGCAATCTATTCATTGCTATTTGCTCTGGTAATAGCTATAAACTTTTTTTTTTTTTTTTTTTAATTGAAAGTAGAAACAATTCCAACTAATGGAAATCTGAAGGGTTTTATTCCGAGTATTTCTTGAATCATACCTTTGTAAGTTTTCAGTTTTGGCTTGCTAACAAGATAAAGCTTCTTGTATGCCATGTTCAGAAAGTAAATGGGAGAGATCTTGAAAATAGAGTTTATACTTGAATAGGTGAGCTGGTGCTGTTCTGGGAACCTGCTTTCTCACAACCCCAGCTGTAAAGTTGATGTATGATTTAAACTTACACCACTGATTCTTTTCATATCAGGCTAATGTAAACTAAATGAGTCCTGAAGGACAATTCTGTGTCACACCTGTATGACGTCCCTCTGCTGCTATGTCACATTTGGTAGATCTGCTTCTGTAGCTGACCTGGATGTGCAGTTCTCTGAAGCACAGATCTACCCTTTTAGTAGGCTGCTAAGGTGAATTTAAAATGTTGGGGTTTTTGTCTTTAGAATGATGCCTGGATTTAGGAATGGCTCACTTGATTTAACCTGAATGCTAGGGCATCTAAATGAGAGAGTACATGACGACTGTGTATATGCACATCTTGTCTGGCAGTAATCAACTGCATAAAGCGTTTGGCATTTCAGCTGACCTGCAGCTGAAGAAAAAAAAAAAGTATTTGGCAATGTGTAGCTGGGGCAGCTCAGTCCACAAGGAACTGAATTCAGGTGTGTAATTTTACCTGGAAGGCACCATTATTTCATTATGTGTAGCTTACTGGACTTTACTGCAAATCATTATGATGCCTTGTTATAACTGGACATACTGTAACCTGATGTAATCAAGCCAGTAAAGTGTTGAAAAAACTCAGAGTTAAATAATGCTGCATGCTTGCCTTACAAAAGGGAAAATTAGTTCCATCTGCTCAAATTAAATGTTGATTTAGAGCTCATTTTCTGAAATGTAAACTGTGCTTTTGAAAGGATTGCTTGGTAAATACTTTTAGTTTTATTGTATGGATTTATAAGTAAACTGAAGAGAACTTCAGGTCTGCTTGTCTTTTTCTGGAAGAGGTTTCATTCAGTTGGGCAATGTATTTCAATATAAGTATATACAAAACAGCTTTTTTGTCAGCTCAGCACTTTGTATACCTGATTAAGGGCTATTAAACTCAAATTTGATGCACTGGCAGAGTTAGACAAGTCTTGTTTAACGTAATTAAAATTCTGTGATCAACTTTTTTCTCCCTGCATTCCACAGCCAAGAAAAGCCAATGTGTGCTGCATGAATGGCCTTTGTAGACAATCTGTTGTCTGTACTGAACTGCTTTTGTTTTTAGTAGATGTCTTCTGTATGGTCATTTTTGAATGTCTCTTCAGTGTGAGTTAAACTGCTAATGCAAGTACCTAGAGTGATCTGGAGGTCTGTTCAATCTCAAGGAGCCCTGAGGTTCAAACAAGGGTCTACTGAAGAGCAAAGCAGTTAATGGTTAAGACAAAATGTAGTGAGCCAAATAAAGAAACCACAGTTCACATAGCTGACATCATTCTATAATATCTCCCAGACAACACTGCACTTTCTAATGTGTTTGATCAATTTTTTTCTTCGGTAGACACAAAGGTTATAGTTGACTTGAGTGCTC
The DNA here is from genome assembly GCA_009812075.1 of Sialia sialis. Taxonomy (NCBI): domain Eukaryota; kingdom Metazoa; phylum Chordata; class Aves; order Passeriformes; family Turdidae; genus Sialia; species Sialia sialis. The sequence goes on along the minus strand of VRYO01002778.1, from coordinate 1,282,232 downwards.
CAGAGTCCAAATTCTCAAAGGTATTTGAGCACTTAAAAATACCCATAGAAATTTCTTGGGATTAAAAAATAATGCATAAGCACTTAATTCCCATTTATGATTTTTTGCACACTGATTTGCATTTCTAGATACTGAAATACTTTAGAAGTCCAATAGGCAAGGAGGTTTTCCATTTTTTTGTGTGGTCTCTCAGGCACCTATTTGCCTGGTACACAAAACATCAGTGTGAAAGAGGTGAGAAAAGAAACTGAGCTTGTTTACCACAGTGAGCAATCCATTTGACACGTTTGGGGCTTGTTTATGGAGATGTGATGTGCAGGTTGAGAAACTTGACTGTCTGATGTTTAAAACATGACTGAGCGCTTGATCTCTGACATTCTTTGTCTTTATGTTGACAGCCAGCATATGGAGAGAAGTCTCAGACATTGCCTTGTAGCACAGCCTCCTCTCAGATACCAAGATCACTTAAGAGGCTTTTATGAGCTCTTTTCTTGGACAGCAAAGATGGGCTGTCAGTTTTTGCAGAACTGCTCTACTCTCCTGAATGGTGGTGAGATACTTGTCAGTCAGTGTGCTCCTGCTGTTTTGGTTGCTTATTTTTTTTTATAGGGTGGATTGCACCACTTGAAGAGAAAATGTTCTGAAAAGGCTGTAGAAAAGTGAAAGTGTGGCAGTTACTTTCCCAGTAGCCTGAATATACTATAAAAAAAAGGCACTTCTGAGTTAAGGTATAAAAACCCACTATTTGTCCAGCTGCTTCTGCTGTGTTTCCCAGGCTGGCTGTTCAAGTTTGCACTGACAGTGACTGGTTTTTCAATCACTGGAGAAGTTGTGCTGCGCAGAAGTTTCAGCTTTGGAGAAACACACAGTTTCAGCAGAGTCCTGGCAGTATGTCTAAAGAGTTCTTATGTGTCCACCGATCAACTTATTTTATGTAAAGCAGGAGTCCTGTTATATATAGTGCTCTAGGTATCAAAAATTTGTTCAGCTTTTACATTACCTTTGTTGTGATCTATCATGATGTAGCCTGTCATTTAACTTCCATCATTATTATAAATGGAATGTGATTTGTATGCTAGTTACTTTGGCTAATAATGCATCATTGTGGTGGTAATGATTAAGTCCATATTAGGCAGTGCAGAATGAAGTCCTAGAGCAGTGGTGAGTTATAATGCATACAGCTATCTGGAAAATAGCTTAGGTATCTGCTCTAAATGTTGTAATGGTATGAATATATTTATAACTGAATTGGTATTGATAGCTATTGTTCCGCAGACCATTATGTTACAGTCTCTTTATTACATGGGTCATATTTTGTGTTACGAGTGCATTTTTAGAGTCCTATCAACTTTTTTCTTGCTTATGTCATTAATAACCATGATGTTAATGAACATATAAGGTTTCTGGATATAATAGCTCCCCAGTCAGAAAGCACAGAGTTTCAAGAAGACAGGAAGAAATATCCAGTGGGAGCCTACTTTCAGAATTCTCTTGATTCTCTAGAAATGAGCAATTTGCTGGTTTGAAATTGCAGTTGGTGTTGAAGAGAAAGTGCTTTTAGGGAAATATGTTTTTTATTACAAGTGGCTTTGCATATGGGAAATTGGAAAATATTGTTTTCAGTGATTTCTCATAGTAAATCTAAATGCTGTGGGGAAAAAACCAGATGAGCTATCAGTTTGGCATTCCTCTAGGAAATCTGAAGGGAAAGTTCAAGTCACTAACACAACTGTGGAGCTTACGAAAGCCCAAAGGGTGATTAAAGCATTTCAGTAGTATTTTGCTCTTAGTCCTATTGTGCTTGGGTATGTCTTCCTGTTAGCTATATTTATAACACTTCAGGAGGGGCTGTGGTATGCATGGTGGGTGTGTCTGTGGCTGGGAATAATATCTAGGGAGAAGCAGAAGAACATATCAGGGCATGCGAACAGCTTCAGTGACTTGTATAGGACTGCTTGAATAATAATCACAATGAAGTTAATTAATTCAGTCTTTGTGTCCCCCTAGGTAGTGCTATAACAATGGATTTTAAGGACTGGCTCCTGCTATGGTCAATGCAGAGATTTTATGGTTTTGCTTTTAAATGCTTCAATAAGGATTCAGATTCTGTAGCACTAAGTCCTGTCCAGCAAGAGAGAAGTTGCTGCTGCTTTAAATATAAATACATAAATGTGCTGTACATTGCTGCTTTTTGTTGCTCTTCTGGCTAAACTTGGTCTGTTTCTTGCCTCACAATCATTACAGACAGTCAAGTCCCTCTTCATCTGTGGGTGAAGATAAAAAGTACAAGGTGTGGCTAGATGTAGAAATTGTCTTCTGAAGATCAGTTCACATCCATAGCCATTGCTAGCTCAGGTAAAATGCTGTTGTAGAAGCAGCACACCAGCATTAAAACAGGTATTATGAACCTCAGTCTTAGGGGTGGGCATATTTCATTCTTCAATTGGAAATTACAAGTCTAGAATTTACTTATTTATTCTGACTACAGAATCTATTCAGATATAGCTTAGACTTACCAACAGATGGGACAGTGCATGGACATCAGCATAGATATTGAGAGTTCCCACCCTGTGAATTTGTTCATGTGTTCAGTCTGTTGGAGGACAATGTCATTGGATGTAGTTTTGAACAATTATAAGTATTATTCAATTTACTTCAATAGCAATTTTAAGTTTAGGATGGAGACAGATTCCTGAGCTTCCTGAAACTTAGTCTGTTCCCTGTGGATCTGGATAGTGTTGCAGGGGAAGCAGTATGGTAATGACTGCTCTTTGCTCCATTAGCTGTATTCAAACTGTAGCAGCTGTTTGTAGAAATGAGAAGGCTAGGTAAGATTCTGGTTGGTTGAACAACCCTTGATTACTTCCCTTAATAGTACTGAAAGCTCTGTGATTCCAGGTCCTGTTCTGAGATTTAGGAAATGTAAACATAATGTGATGATTGGATACTATCAGCCTCCTATGGGAAAAAACTGTCATTAGAACTGCAGGCCACTTCCTGAGGAGAGCATGTTACATAGGAGACCTTACCCCATGATGCATTTTGTGAGGCCTTCATTAGGTAGAAAATCCCAGATACCCTAAACATGATAAGCAAAAACATGAGTGTAGCCTGTGCATACAGAGTTGGACCTAAGTGAATTCCTGAGTAAATGGTTCTGTCTGTACCTTCACCTAAGTTATGCCAGGATGCTGCTTTTCAAATTTTGTTTCTCCTTTGAACCTTTTCCTGAACTATTTAGCAGTCAGAAGCAACAACAACAACAAAAAGAAGAATGATTTTTAGTTCTGACTAACCGTGAGAGAGGACACAATAATAATGATATTACCATTACAGTTAGAATGCCCTGATGGTTACAGTTTGGCTTGTAAATATATGGATGCCTTCACTGCCTTTTTCTTATGGTAAGGATGTAAATTTCAGTTCTCATTTCTTATTTGAGCTTAATTTTCTTTCATACTTTCTTTCCTTGTGAAGGGAGACAGAATGGTAACATCTTTGGAAGGAGGCATATGTTAACTTTAAAATGGGAAATGAATGGAAGGATATATCGGAAATGGAAGTCCAGTTGGCAAATTGAGAGGGAGACACTATACGTTGGCTTGGCAGAGACTTGGAAGCTTCTTGCAGATGCTGTAGCAGAGCTCAAACATGAGCATGTGTAAGAAAGGGAGTGGTGACTGTTTAATAGTAAGACCTTGAATGTCCCTGCTGCTATTCATGCAGGCACTGATATTATTTACATCTCTAAGACCATAGTTTAGGGGTGTGCCAAAATTTTAAGTCTCCCCCCTCCAGCTAATTGATTATCTGACTTGAGCTCCTTTGACTTGGCAGTATCGCATATACACAGGGTGAGGTACAGGGGCAGCTGGCATGCTCATTTCTAATTTCAATGTTTGGCAGCTTCCGATATCAGCACGGGGCACAGTGAAACACTTGGCACTTCACCCAAAAGTAATGAAGTCTTTCACTTAACCCAGTGTGAGGGTAAACAGGATGTTAGCCAGAGTTGCTTTGGTGTCGGATATCAGAAATGGGTAAAACATACCATCATTTAAAAGTTACTCTTTTACTATTTCATTTTCTGTTCACATTATTATTAAACCATTTGTATGTTTTCTTTGTAGTGAAGTTTTAAATTATTGTCTTATAAGACTACAAAAATAATTGAAGTATTTCTTTACTATAAAGCTCATTTCTTCTTGCACTTGACAAATTGAAGAGAGGACACACATTTTCCTTCACAGAGTACATGCTGTGGCTTCAGAATTCTTGCCTAACCTGTGTTTCTCAACTTTTACTTCTGTAGACCCATGCCAGATTTATTTTACATGAAATGGCAATGTAAAATGAAATTGTGAGAGGAAGTATGGATGCATATAATGACACAGAACAGAATATGGGTTTATCAATTAATGAAGTATTAATAAGATAAAAATAATGAAGTACTAATAAAAAGTGATTAAGAAAGTACTGGCAGAAATGATACTTAAAATTGCTCTATAATATAATTGTCTTGCTGAAGACAGAAGGTGTAATTGGTCTAATGTGGACTTCCAAGAGTTTGGTAAGGACCTGAGATATTGCTAATTTAGCTGTAGATGATGCAGTTAGTTCAGGAAATGTATGTAACCAAGTACACAGGAAGGTAACAAGATTTTTGCGAAGATGCATACTGTGAATGGGGTTCTACTGTTTTCATTCTGTCCTCAATTAAATTTTATTTGATACTTTCATGAAAAAAAAAAAAGCTCAGAAGTACAGCTTTCTGTCTATAAGCAGTTTAAAAGTAAGTATCACTCCAATCAGAAAACCATATATACAGAACTGAATGACCATCAGCACTAAAATAATAAGATAGTGATAAAGCAGTTTATTTCAAAGTGAAAAGTCATGCATTTGGGGACTAACAGTTGTCATGATTTCAACTGTAAGATGGGGAGACCAGCAGGTGGAATCTGCCCAAAATAAGAAAAATCTTGGGAATGCTAGTGCGGGGTGTTGCCAAAGCCTTATCTGTATTGTACCACCATGTTCAAAAAGGTGAATTCATGCTGGAGCAGGGGCATACAAATCACTGTAGGGAAGAGAGCTTGGCTTATGAGAGGCTATAGAAACTGATTTTTTTGGCCTTGCAAAGTGAATATGAAGAAAAATGCTTCCTGCCTGTAAATGAATTGAACAAGGTTATTCACCAGGGAAGAAAAAGATATTTAAGCTCAGGGATAATGTTGGCACAGGAACAAACAATAAACTGTTTGCAAATGAACTGAAGCAAGAAACAAGGAATCTGTTGGTTCAGAATTTCTGCACATTCCTTCAGCAGAAATAGGACTAGGAAAAATAGTCTAACTGCACTAGGTAGGTAGATCTCCTTATGGCAAAGTTCTTGGGAGCCCTGAGAAATTGTATGTGCCTGTCAAAAAGGCATACTCAGCTACATGAGTTCTTTTAAGTGCCATGTTTTTACTGTGGAAGTTCAGGTATCTGTGATCAAGCATAGCTTGATTTCTATGATAAGTCTAAACAGAGAAATCTCAGTCCTCCTGTGTTTGGGATAATTGCTGATAAACAGAACAAACAAACAAAGACTTCTAAGGTTTCCATCTGCTTTCAGTGTCAAATGCTTTCTTTGTCTCTGGCCTTTGTACAGTGTCTACTTTTACATGGCCTGCAGCCAGATCTCCTTAGCTTGTGGTTTTGTGACCTTGCAAAGTTAGCTTGGTACTATGCAGCTGGGAAGTTTCCAGGAAAAATCTCGTTTTTTGTAGGGTATATTGGCACTTCAGTAGATGGCACTCTTCACTTTGGGTCTTGCCCTAAACCTGATTTTTCCTCAGGAATGAGTAGTTTGCAGTTTTGCCTGTGGCGTTAGGTAACTTTTGTTTCATCAAGTGTTGTTTGATCTCCCTGAATTCCTCTCACTGTATTGTTTCTATGCTCTGAGTTTTCCTTAAGTGAAATATTTGGAGTAAAATCATCCTAATCTTGTAATTAGACCAGAAAAGGACCCAATAATTGGGACATAATCAACTTCCTCTTGCCGTAACGCAATGGTTTCTGTTAAATTGCTCCAGATAGATTTGAGTAGAGCTGACATTTTTCCTTGAAAGTATTTTGTATGCTGTCCAGGCTACTGTGAATGGTGCCACAGTGTTCAACCTATGGTATACCTAAATCTTCCTGTTGGTGGTCTGTAAAGGAGCCAGCCCTGTTTATCTGACATTCTCCTTACACATGGGGTCTTGGTCTAATGTGACTCAACAGGAAGGAAAGTTTGTAGTTAAGCTGCCTTTAGAGCTCCCCAAACACACTGGCTCGACTACACCATTTCCTCAAGCTCTAATGTTCTGGACCATGGTTTTTCAGTTCAGCTTTTCAGGAAATGTAGTAAGAAAGAAAAACAACTTCCAAAAAACCCCAGAGAAATCCCACTGAAGTTTTCTAAAATCTATACAAATCTTGTCCTATCAGAAGAAAACGGATGCACATCTCAGTTTCTTCACTGGGTGTGTCTTGAGGTTTCGCCTTAATTGAAGTTCCTGATCCTTTTGCTTGATTCTCACACAAATAATTTTATCTCTCTTAATTACTGGTGATCTCCCTCTGTATGTGGTTCTTGATTAAAGGTGCTTTCCTCTGAAATAGGAAAGGAGGGGTGAAAAAAAGGAAAAAAAAAAAAGACTTCTGTTCACTCTCTTGTTACCATTGACTTAAAAAAAAATAATGTCATAACTGTGTTGTCTCTCTTACATTTTGATGGTATTCTAAATCTCATTGGTGGCCAATATATAATAATAATAAAATCAGATTTCAGTTTTGAGTGACAGTCCCTTTTCTGTTTTCAGTACAGTGCAATTAGTAAGTTAAACTGTCTCTTGTCTAAACTGTTCTGGTTACAGTCAATGGTAAGATCTCCTTAAGCCTTGCACTGCATATTCAATCCTGAGGCATACAGTAAATAATATAATAAACTGGTGTTGATGAAATAGCCATGTTTTCCAAAATGATCAGTCTTTATTTTCTCTTCTACATGGCTGCCCCATGTTTTGTATGTATTGCCACGCAGTTTTCCTAAAGGTGAGAGCATGAACTGAGCTATGTTGTGTGAAAGAGAAGACTTGACACTGATGACAGCTGCTGTTAAAGTAGCATTTCCATTACTCTGTAACCTCTCGAGAACAGTATTTATCTTGTTTAGAAGATCTTACTTCAGAGAGTGATTGAAATAATTGTACCTTCTGACGTGGTTCTAACAATTTTTGGAGGTCTGTGCCTTGAAGAATGCCTGTCATTGCATTAGACTTTGTTTTGAAAGCCTTAATTTTCTTTCTTGATGGCTTTGCCTGTTAAAGTATAACTTCTTTCATCTTCATAGCATTCATTATGGGATAGGATTAGGTTGATGACATGAGAGGTCAAAATTCTTTAATCTTCTTCCTCCCCTCAAGCTTTGACTTTATTTTTAGAAATTTTTCTCTGATATCTATGCCCTCTCACCATTGATAAAAGCAATACCTAATGTGTTGCTTTCTGTGGGGTACAAATTTTGCCATGGCAATGGAAGTTTCTCCTTGATGTGCCTTTCACTGTAACGCAGTGACAGTGGAATTTTGACTGTGTCCTTGTAGCCATCAACTTCCAAATAGAGATTTGTATTGCAGTCTCTTGAGACTGATAGCTATTGTAGCATGCACTGAAAACACGCTGACCTTTAGCAATTCCCTCTCTGACAGAACAAAGGGGATGTCTGTTAACTCCAGCCTGCTTAAATTCTGCATTTGCTTTTAAGGTGCTTCTGTGTATAAGTGTAGATTTAAAAGCTTAGAACACATATTTTTAAGAACTGACAAAAAAGAACTGAGTTTCTAGGACAAGAATATCTACAGAACATCTGCATTTTTTAATCCTTCTGTAGCAGTGTTCATGTAATAACATGGTTGCCTGAGCAGCTCCTTCTTTAATGCTGTCAAAACATTTTGACTCTCATCACTCTGACTTGTGCACTAAAAAGATATGCTTGCTGGAAAGGTGTATGCATAGTGCCCTCTGCAAATGTTTGCCCAGATCCTTTAGCAGTAGGGAGGCAACTCCCCAAAAGTACAGTGTCCACCCTGTGACCATCTTTATATCCTTCAATGACAGTTTTGTAATTCTTGCCTTTCTAAACCCCTTATGTGCTTTACAGAAAGTGTTTCTGTCTTTAGTGGTGTATCTCTCTTTAGATTTTGTATCTTCTCTCTGTGTGTAACCTTCTTGGAGCACTGAATTACTGCTTGTGTTTCCTTCATATGCTGCAGAATCTCCCTGGAATCTCTTGCTGAACTGTGCTTTTCAGTAAGTTGATGTGTAATCAGGTAGTTTTGAAGTTCATTTAGGGTTATAGATAACTGAAGGAGCCTGAGTTGCTTCTAAATTGGCTTTAAATGGACAGGATTAAGTTCTGGCTGCAAATTAGAAAAAAACTTTCTCATCATTAAATCAAAGGTCTGTAGTGGTCTTCTAGAGGGTTTGCATAAGAAATCCCAAAGAATTTTGAAATGGAGTTTAAATATTGGTGGTAACGGTGCAGCACTGAAATGAATGACCTGAGAGTGCTCTTGTATTTTTGTGTTCCTAAATGCATCCTGTTGTGGCCTGAAAGTACAGCTTGCCCTAGTTATTAAAGTAAACTGGTGACTGGAAAGGATGGAGTAATTCCATTTCCCAAATTTTAATTGTGTGTCTGAAGTGTGGGGAGCTGTGCTGGCTTACTTACTGAAGAGCTTTTCTGAGTGCTTTGTAAATGACAAGGAAATAGTGCACACCTTCACAGCTGCAATAAAACAACTGGAAGGAAACTTAGAAAGGAAGTGGAACACAACACATGGAAATGTGGAATATTCTTTCAAGAAGCCTAAATACTTCCAAGTAGAAATATGTTCTTGCACTGATTTTGTATGAAGACAAAATCTTGGAGATAATAAGTAAGTACTGTTGAATATAGCTACATATGTAGCAGTAATAAATAGCTGTTCTCCTGAGGATTTTAAATATGCAGGGAAATCTGACAGTGATGCTTTATAGTTTGTCAGATTTGGAGGTAGGCAGAGGTAGAAGTGAGGGCTGTATATCTACATTGTAACCATGCAGGCTTATTAGTTCCCTGGAGATAAAGTGGCGTTTTGGCACTTCCCATGTCACCTCATTTGGGTAGAAAGACAGTTTCCCTAAAACTTCATCACAAGGTTGGATGGGTGCCCCTAGAAGATATAGCTGTCTTGCAATGATGTCCTGGAATACTGGCCAGACATGTGCTTTCAATATGTATCAATCTGCAGTTGTCAGTTCCCCAATGGGGATCTGCTCCTGCATAATGGAAGATTTTTTTTTTTTTAGATAAATTAGAAATAGTTTCTGAAAGTAACTTATATATGTATAGATGTACACAGTTGTGTTGACATATTCACTTAGTTTGCTTTTAGACTCATAGAAACTTCATAGTTAATAAACTTTAAATAGTATATGAATAATGAATGCAAATTTGCTAGGAAATAACTGCATGTCAGTTATTGTCAGCTATTAGATTTGTAGCACAATGCACAGATGTTTGCTAGACAGGAGTGTGAATAATCAGGTGGTGTTTAATGAGAGAATTAGATGACTGACATGCTAACAAGAAAATAGACTGGCAATTTTTGTGTTTTAATAACTTATTGATATTTTAAGTAATAGTTCATATTACTGGAAAAAAATCAAATCTAGTGTCAGAATCTCTCTTCATTAATCAGATTTGTGCCTAAATTGTGCTTAGTCTCGTAACAAAGTAAAAACCTCACAGTTTAATTAATCTGCTCTGTTTATACTATTATTTTGAATGTGCTTAGATATACCGTTTGGTGGGAGGGGTGTACTGCACAGAAAAATATCCTTTCATGTCCTCTTTCTTCTTTGCCCCTTTTCTGTGCCTAGTACAGGAGAGCTATCTAACAGTTTTGTTTTATACACATGCTAGTCAAAGCAGAGGTATATGCAGCAACTTCCCCATTTGTGCAAGTGGAATACACTGGAACAGTAAATTGTATAAAGGTGTCCCTGTAATTCACTGAAGGAAGCTTAACTTGCTGGAGTTGATGGCACTTCAGTCAGTTGCCTATAAATAAGTGTGGGTGTGTATTCTTCCAGAAGATATGTATTTACTGTACATATGGTATCTATACAGCACATAATTTTGGTTAAATCAGTTTTCTCCCTTCAGAGTAAACTTTTGGGTGACAGCCAAGGTGTACAGTCATCTTTATGTTGCTGATTTAACCTCGTTAAGGGGAAAGGGAAAGCTGTGTGCCTGTCAGTTTTCCTCTGCTGTCATGTCAGGGTCTCCAAGTCCAACTTCATGTCTTGTTGATCCAGCCTGTACAGCATGTGTTCTGTCTACTGTACACATTAATTTATCTCCCCAAGAGTACTTCACTGCCAGAGTACCCCTCTCAACTAACTTTGAATAGGTGACTCTTCTGTACCATCTTCTTTGAGTGGGTGTGAGCGTACACCAAGAAGGAAGAGGAATTGGCTGTAAAGATGGGCACTAGTCCCCTGCCCCCCAAGCTTAATAATAAAAAGAATATGGACCAAAGCCAAGTATATTTTGTACCAAATTCACTTCCTCTGCAGAATACAGTTAAATGAAAAACATCTGGAGTAGCTTGTTGAGTTGATTTTGTTCTGGGCTTTGTCCTGGTAATGGATTTGTTTTCAGAACTGAGCATTTTGCATGTTTCTTGGTGGATGCTAGTAGGCTTGGAAATATCGCAGCATGTGGAACCCAGTAAAACATGAATTCCATTTGTTTTCCTTGGCTTCTGTGTGTCATGATGTGTTCAAGATGATAGGGCCTGGAAAACTGTAAATTTTAGTTAGGTCTCAAGTATGAATCCTGAGCCTTGTCTTCATGTTGCAGAGGAAGTCTGGTAGCTGGAGGAAGGCTGTTTCACTCTGTTCCTGAGGGTGTACTGTGCAGCCTATGTTTTGTTTACATTAGAGGTATGCTGACAAAGCTGCTGGCTCTAATACTGGACTTAATAGTTTTGTTTGGGTTTGCAGCTGTGTCTCGCTGGCCTTTCTCTCTGCCTGCCTGCAACTCTTCACACAATTATATACTGCAGCAGCAAATCCCACTCCAGTAATGCTACTGAGGCCAGGATTCTGGTGTATTTCTGTGTTGTCCACAGAGTTTGCCAGGCAGGTTGAAAAGATGGAGATAAGTGGATGGGCATCTGTGTGCTCTCATTGTTTTGTGACCATTTAAGGAGTTGAGAGCCGAAATGAGCCTTATGACTGTTTTTCCTTCAGCCTTGCTCTTGAGAAATTAGCATTAGGAGCAGCGAAGATGGGGTTCCCTTACCTTGTTCAGCTAAGCTGTGGTTCAGAATAAAAAAAAAAGAAAATAAGAAAAAATAAAATTTAAGATCTTGGAAAATCTTAATGAATATGATATAGAAACCTCTGAATTATGTGACTTCATGTCTTAAAAAATATGTTAAAAATTCAAATGTTAGTCGCTAGCATTGTAATACTTGTAATCTAAGAGAGGCTGTGGTAGTAAGGGATTGTGTTCGTATTGCTGCCACAGACCCAAATCTGTGTCCTGTGCAGTGCAGAATGCTGCTCTTCGGGGGCTTTCTTGTGCAAAGCATGGCATCTGTGGGGAGTTGTTTAAAAGGCAAGCTTTTGAAAAGATAGACTAATCTCAGAGAGGTAAAGAAAATTGCTAGAGAGAGAGGACTGATGGCTCAGGTATTGACATCCTTCAAATTTCACTTGAACAAAGAGCAGTTCATGGGAGAATTCTGTGTCACTTTTCTCTTTATTAGCATTTTATTTAGCAAGGAAGTGCTTTTAAGTAGGGTAAAAATGTTGGTCCATCAGCCTTTTCTGTGCGTAATTTGGTACTGCTTGGATATGAATACTTCGGTGGTCTAGTCAGCAGGTCAGATAAAAGCACAGATTTTCTGGTCTACTCATGTGGACTTCAGTGCAATGCTGACTGAGGTCATGGGTGAGGTATGCAAGTCCATATCCTTAACTGGTGGTCACAAGTCACTACTTACAGTTCCCTGTTTTGGAGAGTTCAGTATTTCCCAATATCCAAGTAGACAGGAATTTGAAATTACAGGGAAAAGGCAACGATGTTGCCAGTGAAACTACACTCTAAGTAGCTTTCATTTAACCAGCTCTTTGTTTCTATCTACTGCTTTAATTCTTGGAACTTTGAGTAAAGTATTTTATCCAGCTCATCCTGCTCGACTGGCTGCTCGGGGTAGTCTTTCTATGTTGCTCACAAAGGAAAAACAGATTTAGAGTTTGGGCACAGGAGGAGCATCAGAGCCTACTTGTTAATTTGTGAGTACTTGGTCTCTTCAGAACAGCGACTTAAGTTCATCTCACGTCTCTCTTTGAGTGATAAATGTCTCTTTGGGGTACAGAGACAGAATGAAGAGACATTGGGGTTCACAACTTTGGCTGTTGAAATGCAGCAACTAAATCTGATAACTGGGATTCTCTTCTGAGTTTCCCACAGGGTGTTCTTCCTGCCAGCCTACAAAGTCACATGTATGACTGGGTATTGCAGTGACCTTTGGCTTAAATGTGCTCTGGTCGTGTGAAGCGACATCTGCAATGTGACTTCTGGTCAGTCGGGCAAGTCTGCCAACCTGCAGTTAGACTGAGCTCGTCAGCACTTCTCCAGGTTTCACTGCCTTACTGCTACACAGCGCATGCAGGGTAGTAGAAGGCTGGCTCTTCTCTGTGATGGCTGCTGTGTCTGCTTGCAGGTAAAAGGCCCAGTACCAGTTTTTCAGCTGTATGTTGCAAACAGAGTGGTTTGACTGGCTGATTATAATGGTAGATGGTAGGGCCTTCTTGCTTCCTGGTGCAAATGACATTGGTTCTAATCTTCTGTACCACGAGGAGTCTACCTGGCCGCCAGCACTGTCATCTTCTGCACCCCTGCCTGGGTACAACCCTCATTCTTCACTGCACTTCACAGGCTCTGCTAAAGCCTACTAAGTGTAGGTTGTACAAAGCTCTGTGAGGCCTGGGGTCTGCAATCCTGCAATGCCTTCTAGGTTCACTTTTCTATTCTGCTATAGCTGCAGTAGCTGCAGTTACCACTTACAGATGATTGTAGAGCAGAGATGTCACTGCATTTTAATGGCCACTCAGCTGACATTACTTGGAAAAACCTCAGTGCTGAAGTGAGATGGTACCAATTTGAACCAAATGTGGATTTGGCCACTATGCTGGCCTTGGCTTTGAGCTGTATCAAGTGTGTTCTTTGCAGATGGCAAACTGTGGCATTTCTCCATATCATTAAGCTTAGTAGGTCAAATGGGCAGAGCTCTGTTTACAGTAGCTGGAAATTTATGTGGAGAGGGTGGGTTCAAAAGGTCTGCAAATATCGAAGTAGAGCTTGAGTAATGGCCCCTTGTGGTTTTCTTGTGTAATTGGCACTATGTTTTTCCAGACATTTGAACTATGGGGAAAAACAGAAGTCAGGCTTCTGTTCAGATAACGTTTTTAAATTTCTTTGAAGCATAAATTTTGAGTTTTTTCAGCAAAAAAAAGTTATTTTTCAGAAGCTTAGTTTTTGGAAAATACTTGTATAAGATATACTGTAGAAATACAATTTCAAAATGTAGTGGTAATAAAGTATGTGTTATTTCGTAGACTTACATAAACATTTATCCAGTTCCTTGAGTATTGTATGCCAGCTTTTTGTTCCTCAAGAAGCCTCTCTTAATGTGACTAGGGGTTAATATTGTACTGTCTTATCAAGCTTCAGTAATTACCTGCTTTGACAACTAATACAGCAGCTTGCCCCAGTTTGGATGGGTGCTTAATCACACTGATAACCATAAGTCCATAGTAATTCCCACTGCTGTTAGTGGGTTTTTTACCACTTGAGAACATAACCTTGTATTATTTGAAGTTAGGAAGTTCTTGTACTTCTGCATATTGCCACTTCAGACTGAATGTTACTATTTTGGCATGAGGAATTTTGTAAAAGCTCAAGATATTAAGCACAAGATGAATATTCTGAAGGAGGAAGATTTTTTCCCCACCTTGTAGTACTGTAATGTTTCCTGTAATGAATCTGCTAACCTGGCTGTTAAAGAAACTATATGTGCTGCAACTCATGACTTACTTTTGGCACAGGCACAGTGTGATTATGGGCACTGGCCACACACTGACATGTGAATTGGCATTCTGGCACCCTTTGGCTGTTTTTGCAGCTGCAATAATAAGACCTAAACTTTATCCCAGAAGGGGCAGTTACAGGCCTGGATTTGTAAGGCAGCCCTCTTGCATGTTTGAAGACAGATTGAAGTCTCCTTCTTCCATGCAGCTTCAAGGTAGGAGTAGCAGACCAGAGGGCAGGCCATGAGCAGTATCACAGAACATGCTGAGTTGGAAGGGACCCATCAGGACCATGGAGTCCAACTCCTGGTCCTGCATGGGACATGACAAGAGTCTCATCATGTTCCTGAGAGCATTGTCCAAACACTTCTTGAACTTTCAGCCTTGGTGCTGTGACCTCTTCCTGGGGAGCCTGTTCCAGGGCCCAACCACCCTATGGGTGAAAAAAACCTCTTCCTGGTATCTGACCTAAATTTTCCCTGACTTGCCTTCATGTCTTTTCCCTGAGTCTTGTTGTCCCCACAGAGAAGAGATCAATGCCTGTCCCACCTCTTCCCCTCATGAGGAAGGTGTAGACTGCACTGAGGTCTCCCCTCAATCTCCTCCAGGCTGAGCAAACCAAGTGACCTCAGCCACTGCTCACATGGCTTCCCCTCAAGGCCCTTCACCATCCTCGTCACTCTTCTTTGGACATTTGCTAATAGTTTAGTATCTTCTTCAGACTGTCGTGCCCAAAACCGCACTGGTCTGTATGCATCTGTAGGTCCAGGGTTGCTCGTCCCAAGTTGCAGAGTCTGGGACTTGCCCTTGTTAAACTTCAAACTACTGGTGATTTTCCATCTCTTTAATTTGCTAAGGTCTTTTTGCAGGGTTTCCCTGCTCGTGAGTTGTGTCTGTTTAATGTTTGCATACTGTTCTAACCTATGCTAACTCTGCCTTTAGTATTTTGGGCAGGCTGGTAGAACACAGTGCTTTCAAAAATTCAGAGGCCTGACGGGCTGTTGCACCCCTTGATGCTATCTAGAAAAGGCAATCAACTTTAAGCTCTCAAAGTACTTGCTCCCAAGAGTATACGGATTTCAGTATTAAAGGAAGGTTGAAATTTGCCTTTTAGCTTGTGATTTAGTGTTGACTAACAACTAATACTGGTAAATAAAAATCAAAACAACCCAAAAGCTCATATTCAACACTGACTTTGTGGTGCATTTCAGCTGCTTTTCATATAGCTCAAGGTCTTTAACAGATGCTTGCATTCAAAGGGGCTGGAATGTAGAAATGTGTCTCTCATACTTGCAGATCATACTGTAAGCATGTGCCTAGCTGGACACTGTGGTGAAAGGGATCTCCTTACCCAGAAATCATACCTACAAGTATCTCTGCTTTGGGAAATCATCATGTTATGAATATGGAATATGTGTTTGACATGATGAAGTATGGCTGTGAAGTTGCTACACCCTGATCCTATTGAATTTGCCAAGTAAATCTAGTTTTGACATTGAAGCCTGTTCAGTCTGTGCTTCAAGTGCTCATGACTGCTTTTAGTTACGAAAATATCAGTACTACACTTGTACATTAGACACCAAGGGACTGTGCAGGAGAACTATTTTCTGCTTGGCCCTGCAACACTTCATTAAAATGGGACTGTGGTCCTCAGACTATATGCCAGTTACATCCATTTTATTCCAGTGCCAAAAAAGAAGAAACTAGGCTATCTTACTGATAAGCTTCTGAAAGCACTACCTGACTTTCAGAGGAGTATTTCAACAAGTGTTCTGGACCTGTTAGTAAAATTTCCAAGTAAAACCAGACATTCTTAAACTAACAAAATGCATTAGCCACTTCATATTTAGTTCACTGTCATCCTACAAACAATATTCCTTGAAGCCTGGAACTGATACGTTCACATGGTTACAGGACCACAAAAGCCAAGAAAATCACAGCTGGTGCTTTCTGGGGTGTGTTTGAAAAAGGAGGATAGGGAAAACAGAATAGCCTGGCTGCTGCAGAGATAATATACACAATCCTTCCAACTTTGCCATGGTTTGATTATGGTCTGTCTGGACAAGATTGTTGCTGGTCTCCTTTAGAAGGCTTTGATTATTTTGTCATCTTTACTCTTAAAAAGCTAATTTTCTGTTATTTTCATAAAGACCTGAAGAAGCAGCTTCTGTTTCATAAAAAAGCATGTGGAACAACTGTCTTCTATGGAGTCTGTATCATTTTAAAAGAAGATACCATCACTGGAGCAAAATCCAGGCAGCAAACTCAGCATGATATTGATGCAAAGTTTGTTGGGGTCAAACCCCTCGTTTCTCTCTCATTCCTCCGATGACATAATGGTGAGGGCACAACAAGGTTGGCAGCTGAGAAAATAGAGGTCATGCACGTGGCCTCCCATATCTGTTGTACATGAGGTCGCTTGGCAGGTGACCTCTGAAGTGGGAATAGGATCCGAGGAAGCTAATAGAGAGGTAGGAAATGTGGCCTCACTGATTAGTTGGGGAGTGACAATTCAAATCTCTGGGGAAGGGCCCACAATTCTACTGCCCAGTGTTTCACAGGAATGTGAGAATGCTGGTTTTGTTGGTCTTTCTTGGCATCTTCGTATCAGGAATCTTCTCTTCCTCTGTTTTCCCTTAGTGCAAAAAAAATCTGGCTTGGTATTAGGATAAAGTTCTGAATTAATGAACACTCACTAATTGTTTAGAAAGTCTTTTTTTATTAAAAAGTCAGGTTTTTTGGTGTCTTTTTAAATAGCTCTTGTATTTCCTTATTTCTGTAATAGAATTCTCATGCTGAAATAACCAGACAGACAAAATGAGTCAGAAAATGAAATGAAGCCTACTTTTGCCTTTCTTTCATAAAAAGGAAGTTATTTTAATGTAGAACATGACCAGCTCCATCTAAGCGTAGGAAGGGCAAGGATGGCTGTAGTCTTTGTTCTACCAGCTCAGAACTGCTGGTAGGCTCCGCAAGGATGATTGGTGGAGCAGAGGTTAGCACCCAACATACAAGATAAAGTTCTGAAATCTCGAAATACTGGTAGAATGTTGGATTGTTGCTTTTATGTCTTAAATGTGACCCTTACCCTGCTATACTTGCCGATTTCTAAGGAGATGGAAGAAGAGCAGGAGAAATATCTATAATTATTAGGATTTTTTTAAAGTTGCTTTTAGGTTTTCAGCAGATAGGACATCTAAATAGCAGGTCAGTTCTTACATAAATACAGTAGCAGAGATTGATACCAAAAGGGATTCCAGTATGAAGGGTTACATGGAAGTTTTAAATAGGATTTAGTTTCTGAAGTCTCAAGAAGAGCAAATTTTTGGGATTGTGACAATCTCTCAGTGGTTTTGGATGCCCATGGTATAACCAGGATGAGACCAGCATGCATAGTTTAACAGAACAGGGCTTTGAAATTGGCAGTGCTGGCTGGAGCTGTCTGAACAGTTGTGGTGTCAGGTGCAGCTGGGGCCAGTCTTGGCAGTGGAAGGCAGTCTGTGAGGTGGTGCAAGATGTGTTTTTGCCATTTTGGCAAATAGGCGCCTAGCCCATGAAGCTTGTGGAGTGCAGATGGTGCCTTCTGCCCTTGGTGGTCACAGCATGCTGACTTAAATGCTGACTTAGAGTGAACAGAAAGTACTAACAAGGTATGAGGAATGACAAGAACATGCTTGTAGGAGGGTGGCAGAACATGTTCCTAGTTTGTCAAAGAAGAAATTTTCTCTTGTGAATGAAATAAATCTCTAATGATGGAACAAGTTAATCATGCTGCAACGTATTAAAAAAAAAAATCCAAACAGTTATCACAATCAAGACCAAGATTCATGGAACAAAGGCTAGTTCATACTTTGTGGAGCTCTGATCACACAGCTAATTGTCAAAGCACAGCATGTTGTGGAAGAAAGAAAACAGACCCCCTACATTTGTGTGTATATGTATTTTCTTCTTTTAATAGAATGCTCACTCAGTGAACATTTTTGCTGTTTCAGCTGAACTTTTATTGCACTACCTATTCTATACACTGTGCCAGTCTTCTGTGGTATGTGGAAAGACGGGAGTACCTGCAAAAGTGAGCAGTTATCTTTCCATGTCTAATAAATTTCAAGGCTTTCTATGCCTGAGTTACAGTCATTAATGGATGTGTCAGACTTGCCACTATTGCAAAAAATAGTATGCTGAGAGTGTACATACATCCCCAAATTAATGTTTTACCAGGAATTTGCATCAGCTCCAAAACACCTAAATACAGTTTTCTGCTCTTCAGAGTTGCTGTTTAATCTGGTTTTTAACTTAGCAATTCTTCTGTTAGTGCTAGCTGTTCTGAAGAGTAAGATTGGTTTTATTAAAGTCAGACAAAGTCTCTTTCATTAAAAATTGCGCAGGTTCAGTGTTTTAAACATTAAAAGGAAAAAAAAAAACAAACCACAAAGCACACACATCAAAAAAATCCAATCTCAAGCTCACTCTTTTAAATGGAGAAAAATGTGATAGCATGATTGGGTTTTCAATTTGGGATCAACAGATTTCAACTCTTGCAGTTAAGAATGGATTTATCAAAAATACAGTAATTTCACGATTATAAGCCGCAGCTTTTCCACTGAATAATCCAGCCTACCCCAGTAGTGCGGCTAATCATCAGGTGCGGGTTATTTATGGACAAATCCCAGTGAAATGCGAACCCGGAAGTGAGAGTGGGCCGGGGAGGGAGCTACTGTGGCTGGCCAGGGAGCTGCCGTGGAGCTGTGGCCAGGCGGGTGGGGAGTAGATGGGCCATGGGTGGGGGGGCGCGAGTGCCGGGGCCCATGGCGGGGGAAGGCGTGTGTTTAAAGACTCTTCCGGTCTGTGAAAACTGTTTGCAATTTGACCACCTGACAGCAAATCCTGCACGGCCCCGGCCCCGCTCCACCAGCCTTGCCGTGCGGCCCCGGCCCTGCTTCACCGCCTCTGCACAGCCAGCCTGCTGAGCCGTCGCCAGCTTTGCCACCGCTTTGAAGCAGCACAGGGGGCTGCTGCCACTCAAAAGCGGCATGGGAAGCTGCGGCAGCCAGTGCTGGGGATGGGAGTGCCAGGGCCCATGGCATGGGGGAGCGACTGGGACTGCATTTAAAGGCTTCGCCAGCCTGTGAAAACTGTTTGCAAATTGAGCAACTTGACAGCAAACCCCGCGATTCCTCGATTGTTACTAACTCGTTACTTTGTTGCACATGGACACTCGCTAAAAAAAAAAAAAAAAAAAAAAAAGCAGCTTGTATTCCGGTGCGGGTTATATATGGACAAATCCCATGGTCTCCCCAGCTACCCTGATAAGCGGCTTATAATCAGGTGCGTTTTATAATTGTGAAATTACTGTACTTATTTGTAGAAAGGTAGTTAATTGCAATATTTTGCATGTTAACTCGTCAAACTAGTTTTAAGGCCTTGCAGTAAAGGCACAGGGTGGTATGATGGGACCTTTCACCAAAGACAGTGTCCTAAATAATAATTTCTTTGTTTTGAAACACCTCTTTGATTCACTTGTGCCTTGCTGAGTGGATGGTGTTGGTGATACACTTCCACAGGCAAGCTAAAAGGAAAATAAGGGTAAGTATTTTCTTTGAAAAATTTCAGGGCGTAAATTTAGTCAGCAGTGCCCTTTATCTTTGAAAGAAAGCTAAGCATTCAAACAAATATGTGAAGCCTCAAGATCAAGAATATTTGAAATGTATATAACTTGTGTCATCAGTCTTGCTGATGCAGATGAAAACAGAGTTTTAAGTTGGATTCATTTCTTTTTCCTTTTGCATTATTTATAAAGTTTGGTCTGATGATGATTTCGCAGTCTGTGTTTGTAGTAGATGCCTGTACATTCTGCTGGCACTGTCATTAAACAATGAATCGTGTTATCTGGCACACCAAGCTCCGAAGTTTTAAATTATTCAAAAATGTTTTTGTTGTGAGCTGGCACATTCTCATTAGCATGTATCTGGTCAGCCAGGCTGAATCAGTCATGCTGGGAAAATTTGCAAACTGCCAGGCTTGTCACCTTCTGTTAACTCAGGAAAGAAGCTTGGCCTGAAACAAGTCTTGACTGGGACGTGTGTGGACAGTATTGATAGCAAGTGGTACCCACTCCTTCATCTCTAGAGGAACTCAGCTGCATGTTGATGGGCCAGGCGGAACAGCAAGGGTGTGCTTAGGACTTGGTTTTGTTACGTGTTTGAATATGCAGAGCTAAAGAAGGAAGAACTGCCTTGTACTGCTGAAGAGTAACTCTCCAAACTTCAGTGATCCAGGCACCTATCACTGGTTGAATGCAGTACTACTGTGGAGAAGTTACGGGCACTACTGAGATCCATGTACCTAATTTCTCCTTAAAATAATTTTCTGGAATTTAAGAGAATATTGCCTAGTGGTTTTTTTTGCTTTAAATATGAAAAAACCTTCTTTTATTCTCGTAAATTCTGTCTAAGAGCAAGTATTAGCATGTTTGGTTTTGGCAAGGAAGCAAGAACTCGGTAGCCAAGTCTGACTTTAATTTGCATGAAAATTGAAGGCATCACAAATAGGAAACAAACAGCAAAGCTCTTTTCTTTGGTGCTGGTTTTTATGGTGTTTAGGGATATTGATGTATTTGGTACATAGGATGAAATTTTGGTTATTTTGAAATCAAAGAGTGTTTTTACAATGATTTAAAGATAGGGGGAAATCAGAATTTCATTTCAGAGATTACCATCCCCAAGACTTCCAGAATTTTCAACTAAAATGAGTTGTAAGAATGATGAGAAAATGGTGTTTGTGCAAGACATGTAATAATAAGAGGACAGAATTGTGCTTTTTGCATGGTATTTGGTATTTCCCTGCTGTGAGGGAAATGGTGAAGATCGGAATTTTTTTGTATACCACATCCTTTTTTTTTCTGCTTCAGACTTTACTTGGTAAGGCTACACCTGCAAATAACTGAGACTTAATGCAAGTTTGATGGCTGACTCTGACAGAGCTTGATGTTTTATCAGCAAATTAAAGCATGAAATTGAATCTTTATTTTCCTTCAGCAAATAATATTTCTGCATTGCAGAGTTGTGGCAGCTGCCCACAAATGAATCTTTGGTCTGTTGTCTAGACTTTGCTTAAGCTTTCTTTCAGGTTACATGGGGAGCAGTTAAATGCTTTTTTTCTACAGCTGTATCAGGGGCTATAGTAATCTTTTTCAGGACCCTGATTAGTATCACAGGAGACTGAAAGCTTTGTCAAATAAGACAAGAAATTTTCTAGGGGTGGTCTCTGTGGTTCAGAGGTGATAGAAAATCCATGGAAGGCAACGTGGAAGGACTAAGGACTGTATATGCACGAGAGGGAATGGCTTTGCAATTGGTGAAGAATGGAAACCCGGCTTGAATTTCTCACCCAAGATACTTGCTTCTGCTGCTTATTCGTTGATTGTAATACTGTAAATAAACAGAATGGTACCAAATAAGCAGCCAACTTCTCTTTAGTGTTTTAGGCTTTGACTAATTTCTTGGGTCAACTAGAAATTTAATGTATATTAATACACATACTACTATTATTTTTAAAACAATAAGAATTCAGGTTATTTTGCTGATCAACCTTACGTGGTTTTTTTTTTTTTCTGTACCCAGAATAGAGAAGTCATTGCTGCTCAAACACTGCAAGTGATTGCTAGAGAGTATTTCCAATGGCAATCTTCCTGAATTGAAAAAAGAATAAAATTCTATAATGGTGATTTGGAAGTCTGAGGTAGCCTCAAATCTCAGCTGCCAAACTGAAATGGATTTTTAATAGGATGAGAAAAATGGAAGGCATAAAATTAGCAGAAAATTTATATTGTTAGGTGTCCACACCAGAAAATGTGATCTTGATGATCATAACTGGATTTGAAAGTAAGTAATTATTGCTGCCCTGACAGACAATGCTCATAAATGGGCATAGCTTCAATATTGTTTTAGTCACTCCAGTTTAATATGGTGGTGCACATATTTAAAGCCCCATATCTGTGTTGTGTGCCACTGTTAAATATCTGACCAACACTGTTGGTCTCGTAGTGATTTTAACACAGAATCCTGAAGAGCTGATCACCTATTACAGCTCCATTGCCTTTAAATTAAACCAATACTGCCAGATGAACTAGCAAATGACTTAAAAAAAAAATCACGTAGGTCTTTACATTTTTATCGTCCCACTTTCTGCCCTACTTTGAAGGTCTAGGGGCAGAATCATGGACTATGTCAAGGCTGCAAATGCTCTTCAGCTGGTGGCTGGACAGAGTGATGTTCCCAGCCTGTCTTAGGAGAGAATTTAGTAATGTTTTTGTAGAGCATGTTTGTCTGTAGCATGTCAGACTGTAACTTCACATGCAGTAAACACTGTCAGCCTTTCTGCAGCTCTGTAGAACACTTGCATAGGATCTGGACATTGAGGAAAGCCTAGAGCAGATACTTACCTATAACAATAAGTGACCAGTTGTTTGGTTTCTGGGAGCTAAAAAGCCATGTTTAGGGTTGATACCAAGGGGTTTTAAGTCAGAATCTGTAAGAAGTTATGGGTGCATTTGTTTTACTGTACATATGATTACCGGCAATATATAGTGCCGCTTCTTTCAGAGAAGTATGGAATTTGTAGAATAGGTGTGTGAGTACTAATATAGGATAAGGATTAGGCTAAGAATCAATATTGTGGTTGAACTGAGCAGTTTAAGTACTTAAAAAAGGAGATATGTTACCATTATAAAAATGTCATGGATGACTAAGTCTTTATTGGTTATGGGAGTACATAAATCAGAAGGCTCCTTTGACCTTTAGTTTGATTTTAGACCTTTCTGTTATATTAAGAATAAATATATTACCGATATGGAGAGAATAAAGAAGAGAGAACACGTTTTGCCACATAAAATTACACAACTTTTTCATTTAAACATCAATCATTCTCAGTGCATTAAGTAGACTTTATCAGATTGTTTGACCTTTGCTGTCAAGGAAGTAAATATAATTTTACTTCTTCACAATGAAAATAACACCAGGAAATATATGCAGAAATGCTTGTTTAATTTCCTTCTCTCTGCATTCTTTCTCTGGAAAACTGTGAACTGTTATCTCAGTCCTATCAAGTGTATTTGGCTTGGTTTTGGCTTTAAAATATGAACACATTTGGTTTTACTTCAGGATAAAAAAAAATAAGTTGATTTTAAATGACATAAATTTGTGTCTTTCACTTTTCAGCGAGTGGAACTAAACTACTGCTTAGTCTTATGATTAGTGTTTATAGATTTATGTGTAGGTCTGTATATGCATTTTATCTTTAACACATAATATGAACAAGAGAAACTAATTTACATAATGGTAAAATTTAACTAAGTGATGAATCTGTGTTGTAGAACTAAGTTTCTGTTTCTCCAGAGGAATAGATCTGAGAGAGGCTGAGAGCAATCTGAGAGAAGATGAGAATATTTGTCTTGGAGCAATTGAGAGAATCCTCAATCTGGAAGAGGAGACACTTTTGAAGTAGACGTACAGTTAATATTAAATCTAGTTAGTGATAATGAGAAGCAAATGTGTTACCAAGTCCTGATGGTGTGTATGGCCCATCAGGAGTGGAAGCAGTGAAAATGATCCACTACACCTTTCCTCCCAAACACCTTCCTGGAGAGTGACACATGCAGTGCCAGCCAATTACCAGGGAAGGCAAAGTGTCTGTTCATTAAGCATGTTGCAGATGTATACTGAACAACTTCTGGTGTTAGCAGGTAAATAAAAAGTACAGAGAACAATTCAGATGTTGAGAGAATGTTTTGCTCTGAAGTAAAATTAGCATATTGTAAATATGTGTTTGACATGATGCTTTAGTATTAATTGGCAAATACATGGTGCAGAGGAGACTTAACAGCTGCATAATGGACAAATGTAGTGTATCCATTAGATCACCTGACTAAGAAAAACTTAGGAAAAAAAAAAAGTAGATTGAACAATTGATATTCTCTCAAATGCATCAAGGGATCAAATAATCTCTGTGAAACTATGGAAGTTAATCGTGGTGAGTTAGTGAAATTCCTGCATAGCCACACTCTCCACACCTCAGTTGGATGGGAAAACCAGGAAACAAACAGAAATCAGAAAGCTTGTGATTCAAGATAAAGGCTGGAGTATTTCCTACTGATTACCTTTGTGGGCAAAAATGGACTTGCCTTGGGGATAATTAACTGGCTGCCATTACAATTTGATTGATGTAGTAAAAAAAAATAAAAAATTAACCATTTCCTCCTGTTCCCCAATTCAAACAACTTCAGTCCTTCACTCCACACTCCTCTGCCTGGCACAAGTGGCACAAGCGGGATTTAGAAGAGGAAAAAAAATCACCACACAGCAGTTGTTCTCTCTTGTTCCTTCCCTCACATTTTTCTACAGTTCCAGCATGGGTCCTCTCCAGAGGAAATATTCGCCTGCTCTGGGCATCTGCTCTGATGCTTGGAGCACCTTCTCCTCTTACTTTGGCCTATGCTGCATTCTGAGTCATTGCCTTAGTGCATTGTATTTGGACTCAATGATCTCTCAGAGTTCTTTTCCAATCTAATTGGTTCTGTGAAATTGTCTCCTGGAAAACTGGAAGGAAATAGGCAATAGGGAGTAGAGTTGTCTTCAGTATTTTTGGTATTGTTACTGTATACCTGTTTTGTGGGCAAATCATAGAGGGTGAAGGAAGAGGGTTTTCTATGTCAGGGGGGACAGTTTTGTTGTTGTACATGTATTATAAAGTAAGTGGTTTTGGCATTGTATTACTCCTAACTGTACTGTTTTACTGATGACAGAAGAATTCATAACTCAATAAAAGTGTTTCACCTTAAGAAAGTTACATGGTCTTATGGACCCCCATGCAGGAACTGACTTGCAGGGACTCACTATTTTATTCTGCTTGTCACTTGAGACCATAATGCTCCACACACTGTACTAAACTTGAAGAAATATTGTCATTTTGAAAATCACTCAGCTTCTAAGCTGCGCTTCGCAGACAAGTTTGCGGTGTGAAATGATTGCTCAGGTGGCAGCATGTTTCTGAAAAAGCTCTGATTTATGGACTTTATTTTTACTTTTCTATAGATACCAAGCTGGAAGCAATATGTAGCTGGTCTGACTTTGGAAGATACAGAAGTGTTTATTATTGTCTTGGTCCCCCTTTCCCCAGTAGCGTACAACCTTTATAGACCAGGAACGTGCCAGGTAGAAACATCCCCAGGCGGGGTGCTGGACTTTGCAGGGCTCATTCTTGCTTCTTCATGTCAATAAACTAAAAGGTTACAACATGGTATGATCTCAGCCAGCTTTCATGAGCCTCATCACTCTATAGACTCGCATGTCCTCTCTACATCTGTACAGTTTAATGGCTCCATGAGACGAGAGAATGAGAAGGGTTACACAGTGGTAGAGACAGAAAAAGTTCTTCAGCAAGAGCTTCAGAGAGACTATTTAGTTTATGTCATTTGTTGTGGTTTAATTCACTATGGAATAAATTACATTTGTGGTTCTAGATGAGTGTCTGTTAAGCCATTATATGATATCATGGTATTGTATGTATTTAATAGATGTTACAAAACCTCCCAGCATTTCTTGGATTTTTTTGATACTTGGAGGGTTGGAACAGGACTATTTCTTGGGTCTGGCTATAATTTATAAATTAATTCAAAAGAGGGCATAGAAGTCTTTACATACTTCTTCGGACTAAAGGTTCCTCAGACTTGAGACTTTCGGTGTTTCTATGCAGATAAAAATCCTGGAGAGTTTATGGTCCATGAACAGTGATCCACATCTCAAGAAGCAGTAGATTGTAACCATCCCTCTCTTCTGCTGTGGGGATAGATTTGCCATACAGACAAAACATTATTTTCCTTAAAATCCTGCAGAAGCAGTTAATATGGACTCTTTTTTGTGAAATGTGGCTATAGCAGAGGGCAGTGTTCTACCAAGAGAGTATTTGTGGCTGGAGCTTTATCATCTCTGTTTTCAGAATTAATGTAGACCTAAAAGGTTTTCCAACAGAGGTAGAATACATTCAGTAAATTGAGTCTGATGTTTGCCTGGTAAATGGTACATGGTTTGTATTCCTTAGTCAGCATGAGGTCGGTAACTCCAGGGCCAAGCAGTGAACTGATAAATCAGTGCAGTCTGTTGTCTGACGTATATTGAGAAGAGATTACTGAATGTGGAATATCACTGTACCAATTTCCCCTCCCCTTTGTGCACAAGTTCTGTTTTGATTAGATAGATACTTCTGTCCCTGCTGTAGTACAACCAAAAATACCCAAATAAATTCAAGAGGACAAACATATTGGTAAACTAGAGCATAATAATTCAGATGAGAGCCAGAAACAGAAAGGATACAGAATTACAGTGAGCATATTTACGATACTCTAATATTAATGACTTTAGAGTAAAAAACCAAGGCACAAAAATAGTCAGTCATTCATTGAAAAAGGTGTGTCTGGTAGGAACTAAAGAAATGTATTGCAACAAGATTGGCAAAAAGACGCTAATGAGTTATGGCTGTATCTCAAAGGAAATCTTTCAGGTTTAGAAAATCAGCTAGTGATGGATGGATGAAGGCTGTGCAATTGACATAGTGGTGGTGCCAAGTGAAACACATTTGTTACCAACAGGGAATAAAATATATGCTACTGAAACTCTTTAGCACAGCTTGGAACTTAATATAAATAAAGTGTATTTTAGAATTATGCCAGCAGTCATTCCCAAGAAACAATTTCACTCTCTTTGATTATTTTTTGTCCCGTCCCTTTTGCATCAATTTGTGCATACATATACAAATGCACTTTTGTTTTATATTTTAATAAAGAATTAGGGTCAGATTTACTACCTCTCACATCCTGGATATATATCCAGGGATATATCAGACCCACAGGCTCTCCTGAAGTGTAAAAAGTCTCCATCCACTTGGTTGTGGATAATCATTAGTAGTCCAAATACAGTAATTTCACAATTATAAACCGCACCTGATTATAAGCCACATTTTTTTAAAAAGTGAGGATCCATGTGTAACAAAGTAACAAATTAGTAACAGAATCGCTGCCAGCATGGGGTTTGGTGTCAGGTGCTCAAGTTGCAGCAGTTTTCATAGACCAGCAAAGCCTTTAAAGGCAGCTCCAGGAACCCTCCCGGCCGGCTCTCACTTCCAGGTTGGCATTTCACTGCGATTTGTCCATAGATAAGCTGCACCTGAGTACAAGCCGCACTGCTGGGGTAGGCTGGATTCTTCAATGAAAAAGGTGTGGCTTATAATTGTGAAATTACTGTAATTTTTTTTGGTAGTGTAGAAGTGCCTGGAAACTAATTATAGGCTGGCAGAATTCTAGTCAGTCATGGTATGAACATGGCATAAGAAAATGATGGTTGTCCTAGAGAGTTCACAGTATAACTTTCCATCCTGTTGTATTCTTTATGTTAGATTTTGCCTTTCTTGATTATATTTCGCAGAATTCTCCTCCCCACTGCCCCTCCCAGTCAGAATAGGATTAAAAGAGAATAAATAATCTAGTGCTGTAAGACATCATATTTCATCACTGTTTCACACAAATTTGAATTTCACTCTTGGTTGGTGTACTGTGATTTGAAAAGATGGATATAGCAAGCTTAAATCAATTAAGTAACATGCTCAGTCTCCAGGGTTTTGGAGGGGGAGAAATAGTAGACTGAAAGGAAGAGAAAGTATTTTTTCCCTCCTGTAATACTTCATTGCTCTTTTTAGAGAGAAAAATATATATGTAATTGAAGGAGTATAATAACTGAAATCTGACTTAAACTCTTTGCTAATACATTGAATTTTTAAAATGTTTTTAAAATTCAGATTATATCCAGTATTTGCAGTGAAAATGTAAAAATCAGGACCAGAACCAGAGCAGTGATTATGGCAGTTCCAGAAGCTTTTAAAATCTTATTCTGTGTTTGGACTCCATGTGCCCATCAGCTGAGACTGCTTTCTATTGGTAAACATGTCAAATTTGAATGGATTGATAAAACTCATGATCAATTACTGCTCTGCCATCCAGCAAGTAAAATTTCATGTAGAATGCTATCAAAAACTGTCTACTAAAGGACATTAAAATGGTACCAATGTATTTTCTCCTGTAAATTCCTTAGCATTTATAAATGGGTCTTATGCTCAATAGGCATTTAACGAAAATCTCAGATAGATTGAAGTCTTTGAAGAGAGATGACTGAGCCTATTCTGCAATGAATCTTTATATTACTTAGGCTTTACTTTTACTTTGAAGGGGCTTATTTACTGATTAGAGCTTTGGATTGCTCATTTACATCTGTGAAAGTACTGTATAGAATATTGATTGCTGTAATAATACAAATTATCTCATTTTTTTCTCGAATTTACTTCAGCTGACAAATATAAAGTGATGTCATTTTTAAACAAATGAATTTGTCAGATGTGAATGTAGAACTGGATATTATGTTCTAGATTGTGGGAATGCTACAGGCATAACACATTCAGCATATTTGAGCTGTCTAATGGAAGTGAGTTTGAAACAATAAATGAAAAATGAGATCTCAATGCTTGGAGGAAATACAGAGAATGATGGTGAGTGTCACTAGTGTAATTAAACAAACATATCTTTCTTAAGGTTTGTATGAAGTTATAGAGCTGTGAGAATTTGTATTGCTGTGACTGAGAACACTGTTGGGACGTTGGAAGTATCTAAGAACTTGAAGAATTTTGATTTGAGATGCTATTTCTACAGTTCTAAAAGTAAAAATGTAAAGGGGTGAGGGTGCTTTTTTATAGCCACACGCTAGCTTAGATTGGTGAAAGCTCTTAGTTGTGTCAGCATATCAGCCATTCATGGAATGTTTTGTATCTAAAACTTGGTAGGTGTTAGGAAGGATGTGATACAGGGAAGAACAATGATTTTACAGCCATATATTCTGTTTGTCCTTCATGGCAATAGTTAAATCTATCTGCTGCCATATTGATAGAACTGAGCTGATTCACAAAATGGGCCATAAATACTCCACTTGAAAGAGTTATAGGGGAAAGAGGAATAAAACATCATATAATGCAATGTCTTATGAAAAATGAGAACTAGGTGATGGTGCTAGCGAAAGTAGATAAAGATGTATTTTCTGCTGCCTCCAGTCCTTCTGTTGTGGCCTGAGGAGAAAAACGTAGAAGCTTTTAGGACTTTGGAATGGGGAGCAGGAACTCAGTCCACCAAAACAAACAAACCAGGTGGCTGAAAAATAGTACTGAGTACTGACTCATAGCAGTTGAAAACAATTCTGACATTTTTTTTCCCTCTGAAGTCAGTTTTTGTGGAGGAGTTATAATCCAGTACGAAAGCCAATTCATATAGACAGGTTTGGAACTGTGGATGCAAAAAAGAAGCAGAAAATGTCAGGAGTTTAAACTTTTATAAAGGCTGACAAGATAGAGAAGAAAGAGCAGTTGATAAGGGCATTTAATCTTAAAGAGGAAACTTTTATGCAGAGATTGCATGAAGATAATCTAGAGATAAAAAGCTGAATTTTTTAAAAAAGAAAATCGTATAATGAATAAATTTTTCTAAAAGGAAAAAAATGGCAATTTTTAACTGCATATAAGAGCAAGCAAACATTTGCACTTTAATATTTTCATTTTCAGTCTGAGTGATTATGCATAAAGACACTACAATTGCATTAGCATTTTATGGGTTCAGATTTCTAAATGTCACTTTCATTTCCAAAGAACTTCTTTGTTAATAATTGCTTTAGTTAGAAGATTGTAAGATCTGTCTCCTGACATCACCTGTAAGTACCACTCAACATAAAATGAAACTAAAAAAGAAAATGGGTAAACTACTTTTTGTAGTACATGGCATTGTCAACCTTTGTCCCAACGAGGTCTGTCCTAACTGAGTGATCAGTTAACCTTTGCTTTTAGAGACAGCTTAGCATTTTTCTGTGAGAATTTAGTCACTGGCCTCATAGGAAATGAAGTACTGAATTCCTGGACTGAAGGCAGTATTTCATGATTCCGTGTTCTCACTTTTGCAGTGTATGGATTCTCCATTAAACTCTCCAGGTAACCTATTTTAAATTAATTTGTGCAATTGCTAACTCAGTTGTCTCCATGGATATATGCAGAAGGGCGAATAGCGGGTGCCCATAGTAATTTCTCTAAGCAGTTCCAGAAATGTTCTGCCTATTACTTCTGGAATTCTTAAGAGATTTTGGTTTGGTTTTTTGGTTTGTTGTATTTTTTTTTTTTTTTCTCTCTCTAGAGGTATATCCCCTAGATATTTGCATATGGTCATTAAGTTGACTGTGGTACTCTTGTTATAGGATATGCTTTCTGACAACAGTTACATTGTTCCATAAATGTTATAATCCCTGACCTTGTCCTAGGCCATGAAACCAGTTAACATGCAATCATCTTGTGAGCCAGTGTTCCCTGAAGGCTGACAGATGCTCTACTCAACCTCCTTGCTGAAAAATATGCTTAAGTAATTGTGAACAGAAATGTGTCAGGCGTGATTCTAAGTCAGTTGCACTGAAATATCGCAAATGTGAAGTACAGCCCCTCATGCAAATTCAATACCCCATGGTTTCAGATTTAGGAGTTGAGTGTCTTCTATTCATCATCAAATTACAGTAATTTCACGCCTGTAAGGCACACTGGAGCATAAGGTGCACCTCCAGGTTGTTGGCAGTTTTCCCTACTTTGTCCACATATACGGCACAGTGACCTATAAGGCGCACACCCCCCCCCCCCCGCCACCCCCCGTGAGGATTCATGTGCAACAAAGTAATGAATTAGTAACAGAGTTGCGATCTCTGGGCTGCTGCAGGCTCTGCTTGGGGCTGTGCGGGCTCACACTTCCCGGTGGGCAAATTTCCGAACTTTGTATATAAGGCACACTGGCTTATAAGGCGCACTCCAGGGTTTCGACCAAAATTCCAGTCAAACGGGTGTGCCTTAATCGTGAAATTACTGTACATAACTTCTATAGTTAATTGCAGATATCTGGGATGTTAACTTTTGGTGACTAGTTAGAAAACAGTGCTTTACAGGGTTATTTGGGTTTTTATATCTTAAGTTTGCCATCCCTTTGCAGATTAGAGGAGTTATGATAGGGAATAGGGTGTTTTTGCCAGCAAACTGTCACATAATGGTAATGTTAGCAGCATCCTTTCAAGAAGTTACTGACTGCTTTCTTGGGTTGTGAACTTGAGAACAACACAATATATAAACTTTGCCTGTATTTTGTTAGAATAAAGGTTGATAATTCATAATGCTGAATTGCTCAATTTTTGGCACAGCAAGCATTTCGGGCTGACAGAACAGATTGCTAATGCCTTCAAAACAATAAGAGAAATTATCTCACTTGACAACAACTTAAGAAAGTGTGCTTAATTTTCTAACAAATACAGCTTGTTAATTATCTCTTTTTCTGAAACATCTTCCCTGGAATTCAAGATTTTGCAAGCAATACTGGGATGCTACAAGCGAAGCCCACTAGCTGGAACCCAAAGTTCAGAATAAAAGATTTATGAAAGTCACCTTTGCTTTGCCGGTGGTTTGTATTTTAATGATGTGTTTTAATTATGTATACTTTAATCCAAAAAGTTTAATTTGAATTCCTAATATACAAGGAAAAATTTCTCCATGTAATTCCCAGTTAGAGCAAAGAGGATAAGAAGTTGAAAATGTATCACATATCTACAAGTAATAAAGCTAAGTATTTGGGGCCTGAGGATTTCATGATTGAGCAATTACTTGTTTGGCCTAGCCTGAGAAAGCTATTAATCATAATGACCATTTTACAGTGTCCCCTTTCCTTTATGGGCTGGGCTGCAGAGGTCATCACCTCGTCATTCAGGTCAGTGGAAAAGTCACGTCTTCTCTTGCTTCACTACTGGCACAGAGTACAAGTTGATACCAGGTTAACAAATGACCACTCTTCTCCTAATTATAGGAAATGTGGCCAGATCGTGCCAATGGACAGGGTTCAGGCTTAAAGGAACATACAGACTGTGGCAGACCTATGGTTAAAAGCTAAAACAGCAAAGTAAGCTGAAAGCATTTCATTCTTACCTGATCAAACATAGAGTTTCTTAAGTGATTCTGAAATATTCTTCACTTCATGTTTGGTATAAATATGGTGCAGAGAGAAAATGCTCATAATTCAAACTGCTCGTAGTTTTGATTTTTAGTTTGTTTTGACACTCTGATCCCTTGAAGATTTAAATATAATTATTTATAAACTTTGCTAAATCTTTCCATTAACAACACTTGGTTTTACGCATTTACACTATCTGTGTAAACAAATGTGGTGTATTCATTCTAATATATTTATGACAATGTTTGGATCCAGTAAGAGATCTTGAAAGACGATATTAACCACACAATATTGTTGAGCGTACAAAGACAAAATAGTATATTATGAGTGTGATTTGAAAGAAAAAAATCTTAAGTGCCACTTGTTTATGTACTCATATCTGAGATGTGTAAGTTGGTTTTGTTGGTTAAGCTTCTGACTGATAGAAACATATGGTGGGAGGAAAAAGAAGCTCAAGATTTTGGGTCATCTTCCCGAGGTTGATTAGATGATCCCTAATCCCTAATTCCCTGTATCATATGTGCGCCTATCATCATGTTTTAGGAACGTAGCTTTCAAAAAAATATTCATAGTTTGAAAGGTCAAATTGTGAGCAAATGAATGTGGGAGCTTGCAGCAGCAAGCACCGTGTGATGCTGCCCTGTGTGAAGTGTGCTCAGGTGTCCATGCAGGGGCAGCAGGTGAACAGGTGGGTGGGAGTGCTTCTGGCAGCGTGGGTGGGAGCACAAATCCTGACACTGATTGCAGTGCCACGGTCACATGGGCAGCCCCAGACAGGGCTGGCTTAGGACCTGGAGTGAGAGCTGGCTCTGAGCTCCCAGGGCTGCTGCTCCATATGCTGCTGGTTCAGATCCTGCAATTCCCCTCTTGCGTGCAGTTTTACTTTTACTTGGCTTGTCCTTTTATTCCCTTTGCAGCAGCTGGCTGATAGCTAAGACCGAATTGCAGTTTAATTTATTATACTCTTTGGAGAGCTAATACAGTATCCTGTCACCTGCAAATTGCCTCCGTGTGATGCAAGTTGTCATTTCAAATGGGAATTTTCCTATCTGAAAGGAGCTGTGTGGATTATGATTTCTTTAATTACCTTGAGAAACTTACAAAGCCTATTTTTCTGCAGTCTACTTGCTATGCTCTGTAAGGAGGAAATACATGTACAGGAAAGTAGGCTGCAGACAATGTGTGGTATCAGATGTTTTGGCAAATCTATTTTTATGCATCAGGATGTATCTATGTGTATGTATGTTTGTGTGTCTGTGTGTGTTTATGTGCCTGTTAATCAGTCAGCATATATTCATACTTTAATAACCTTGCATTCTTACTTATGAATTAAAAACTGCCTCTTATTTCTGATTTTTAAAGATACTCATATAATTCACTGAATTTGCTAGCTGGCCTGGCTGGCTTTCACCTCACATGTTTGTGGTTCTGACAAGACCAAATAAGTACTATTTTTACTTCAGTGAAGCCAGCAGAAGGACAGTGTAAGGAGAGAAAGCGATTTTTGCATAGACTTACCATGCAAGCTTTATGAAGATAGGTTAGACCCAGGCTCCCCTGCAATAGCTAGCAATTTTTAATCTGTGCTTTACAGAGAAGGTGATGTTTTTGTACAATGAATTTGCAAGTTTCTCCTACGATATCTGCCTCAAGACACAGAGAAACTCTGGAGTTATGCTTAAATGAGTCAGAATCACATTTAAGGGGGACAGATTTGATTTTTTTAGTCCAAGTAAATACCCTGTGATTTAGGGTAGTCATTAACATTCATGGGACACTACAAATGTAAAGGATATTTGAAGAATCAAGGGGGTGAGCATACAGTTTTTTTCAGACTAATTAATTGCTTTCGGGTTAATGGCTAACTGAAAACTTTTCCTCTGAGCAATCTCAAAACTTCCTTTTGGAGGTGGTGTTTCTCATTGAAAACTCCAAATCTTAGACTCAAGCTGCTGCTGTTCTAATGTCTTCCATAGGAAGCAGTTCTGGTAGTACTTTTCTGTCCCCAGCATATCCAAATTCAATGACTGCTGGGTTTTTTCCTCCTGTGCATTGTCTATTATGTATTGTATTGAAGAAATGTTGAAAGCAAATGAATCCTAAGACACTGGGATGCATGAGTTGCGCTCTGCAAGTGAAAAGTCTGAGGGTTTGGGTTTTTTTGGAGGGAGCTTTATTTGTGGTCTTTGGTTTTATTGCTCTCCCATCTGCTGCTGTCTGCTGCATATTGCTTCTCCTCTGCTGCTGTTTTCTTGTAGATTGTTCTTAGGCCTGCCTGGCCTGAGCTGTTAGTCAGCTCAGAACATTTACAAAGATGTTCAGTAAGCATGTAATTCTGCCATCTAAGGTGTGGTTTTCCGTGTTTACAAAAAGTGTTTCCACTTCGGTGCTCTTCTAGACTCTAATTCAGACTTGAAGTTTCCTGTCTCTTTACCTTTGTTCCAGAAGTGCCTAAGTTAGAACGCAGCCAGAACACCTTGCACAAGGCTTAGCTTATACCTAGACTTCGCAAAAGATGATGAAGCTAGCTTAAAATCTAGCAAGCTGAGTAGAGTGATCTGTGCTGTGCCTCTATGAAACTTCAGTCATAAATGCAAAAATAAATACACCCTCAACATTTAGACCTTTGCTACTAGTGCAGCTTGTATTTTGTATGGCTTGTATTTCCCACTGTTCTCTTTTGGTTTTCCTTCTTTCCTTCCATCCTCTTCCAGTAAACAGTCATCCTGTACAGTGCAGCTGCCATGTTTCTTTTACAGCAGAAACCAGGGAAACGGGGCTATCACTCCAGACTTGTTAAATGTTACAGCTTCTTTCGATTCCTGTGTTTTTCAAGCTATGTCTCTGCTCTCCAGGTCAACTTGTTCCTAGTTTTTACAGGTAGTTAGTCTTTTAGTTCTGCAGATTTAATGAAAACCATCTGCTATAGTTATTAGTTGACCCCATGCCCTCCAAGAGCTCAGAACTGCTGAATTTACCTCAATTCTGCTTAAATGCCTTCTTCTAAAGTGGTACTCCTATACTGCAAAGACATTATAAATCCCATTATGTTCTAGGAACAGATTTTAAAAACTTGTACATTCTTATTACATGTGTGGTGAGCCAGCTAGCAAGTCAAGAAATATCCTTTTTCATTATAATGCAACCAAGTGCATGTGCAATTAAATCCACAATGAGAAAGAACAAAGTTCCTAGATATGCCTGCATTTCATTGAACGAAGGCCATTTGTTAAAACTGAGATATTTGTGATTAGAATGCAGTTAAAAAGGTTGCATTTTTTTTAATGTGGATTCGTAATTGGATATACAGTCTTCCACTTCTGGGTCACCAGTTCAAATCTATCCTAGATCAGTAGTCACTGAATCCTGGTACCATCTAACAGCTGGTGGTTTATGTGAAATGAGTAGCCTGTCTTACTTCAGTTTGTACTGAACAGGTGTCCACATTGCAAAAAAGTTACTACAATTGTTAGCTTAGCTAGCAATCTTAGTATGGGAAAAAAAAATCTATGTTGCAGAATAAACTGCCCTGCAATCCTTAAAAATGATTTCTTCAACTTGGCATTGAAATTTATTGGGCAGAGTTATACAGTTTATAATTCTCATATTCTTTTCTTAAAATATAAAATAAAGGGAGCTAGAACACTTACTGTGGTTATCAAGATGTCTCTGTCAGAAACTGTGGTTTCGTAAGAGAACAGCCTCATCTAAGTATCTAAACATCAGAAAGCATCTATACCTAATACAAAGGTTTTTTTAAGGCTCTGCAATGTTACTTTTAAAACTTAAAAAAGCCATTGAATTAAAATTCAAGGTGTTTCCTTTAAATTAGCTCTTGTTCTGTATTGTAGTTATCATCTGATAGTCTTCCAGATCCTTTTGGGTGATCCCAGTCTTTCATTAGAACCAAGCTACTGCGATATTTGGGCTTACTGAAAAGCAAATAGAGAACATTAAAGCATGGTATTTTCAACAACACCCTGCCTATAGGTGAGAGAGACTTTGACAGATGAAAATCTGAAAAAATTACAAATTAAGAGTCACAGAGATAAATAATGTAATAGTTTTGTCTTGGTCACTCAATTTAAGAATGTGACACATGTACTGTGAATTTTTTAGAAGCTTCTTTTCCAGTAAAGTCTCTATGACAGGAGCCTTTTTCTTCCCCTATCATTTTGTCCCGTTGCAAGCGACAGGAGCCCCAGTGCTTGAGGGAGAGCGCACGGGGCAGCTGGGGGGGTTGGCAGGACCTGAGTGTGCCCAGGGAGCGTGCCCTGGCTGAGTGAGGCAATGTGCTGCTTGAGCCAAGGCCACTGCAGGGTGCCAGCAAACATCACCCAGCTCTGCCCTGCCTCAAACACACACCATGGTGAGTCACACTCCAGGGCTCGTGTGCTGGGAAAGAGGAAAAATGTCAGGAGGACATGCAGTGAAAGGTGGCCTCACAAGGGCACAATGTTACTCAGTTTTTCTTCAGCCTAACAGGTGGCTTGTCAACATAACTGTAATTTTATATAGAGGTATTCAGAAGCTTTAGAGACATAGACTGTGGCATTTCAGTTATGTCCATGCCTTTGATACTGGCGCTGCAGTGTTGGGAATGGTATGGCACTATTTAAACTCAGTGTGTGTCAGTGTTGGCTACACGGTTGTGTGCCTGGTGCCAACTCAATACTTTCTTGTGTCAATGACTGCTCATGCTGTGCATGTAAAAGGCAGCTGGAGTAGTAAAGCTTGGGTTTCGCAGATTTGTTGATAATAGGGATGAGCACCATGTTCCAAACATCACAGTAAAAAAAGCCCCTTGCTAATGCATGACGTTCCATCAGCTGAACAGAGGAGTGTAGTAAGTGGAGAGATAATCACATATGGTTTAAAGTATCACCTTTGTTAATGGTTCTGGTCCATGTGGACTCTGAGTGTATTCTATTTTTGTTGGCTCTCAAGAGGATCAATATTACATTCTCTGAAATCTTTAGGAAGAAATAAGAACACTTTTTAATTTGAAGAATATTAAGGGGTATGTTGAATTCCTGTATTATAACAAGCTAAGTAACTTGAAATCTGTTAGATTTTTTCAAGTTTATAAATGATATTATCTTTTTTCAGTTTCTCTTCTGGCAGATTATTTCTTTCTCATCTTCTTTAGATTGAGTAGCTCTACTGACTTTCTTAATTCATATCAGAATGCATGAAGGGACAACATGATCACAAGCACTTCTACTTCTGCTGCATTCCTTTCTGTGGTAGCATGAAGAGTCCTCAATGTGTTTAAAGTCTGATTACATCTCTGCAAAAGGAATTGATTAGCAGTGAGCCCGATGTTGTTTCCTTTATGGTGAAAAGAGGGGGTTTTTTTGCTGGTGATATCAGAGCACTTGATGCAGGCTATGCTGCTGTGCCTTTTTTGTGAAGAATAAACGGTGTGATTTATATTCATTACACTCTGCCCATCAGCCTGAAACAAAATCATGTTCATTTCTGATTTCTGACAGTGGGTGTAAATGGAAGGGAAAAAAGCTCTTCTAACTGCTCATCAGGATTTCTGCAGCAAAGAGAGTTACTTGTCTGTTTTAGCCTGAAAATTTTCATTTAAATCTGAGCCATGAATTTCCTTGTTTTGGTGAAGGTCCCCCAATAGCATTAATGAAACTTTTTTTTTCCACTTCATGGCTGTTGTAGCCTTAAAAATACAGTAATGTCTAACTGCAATTACATTACATTGCTCATTTGTAGTCACTGAAATGAAAAGTAATCAATTCTAATGCTTAATTTTAAAATTCATTTGCTCTCAAATTTTGCTTAGTGGGTTGCTGATGGTCTTCTGTGCTCTCTGGAGCTGCTTCTCCCTTTTCACTTGCAGCTGCTTTGTTTGATGCCTTGGAAGCTGTAAATTAAAGAAAGAGGAGTGGTTGCTTAGATCTTCCCTAGTGGTGCTTGCAGCACTGAGAGCAGGGAAGTGGCAAGAGAAACACCACCCTTTTGAAATGGAACAAAACCGAAACACCTACAGTAATTTCACAATTATAAGCCGCACCTGATTATAAGCAGCACATCTGAGTAGCCGGGTAGGCAACGGGATTTGTCCATATATAAGCCGCACCTGAATATAAGCCGCATTTTGTTTTGTTTTTTTTTTTTTTTTTAAAGCAAGAATCCATGTGCGACAAAGTAACGAATTAGTAACAGAACCATGCCAGTGTGGGATTTGGTGTCAGGCGCTCAAGTTGCAAACAGTTTTCATAGACCACTGAAGCCTTTAAAGGCAGCCCCAGGCCCCTCCCTGGCCTGCTCTCGCTTCCGGGTTGGCATTTCACTGGGATTTGTCCATAGATAAGCTGCACCTGAATATAAGCTGCACTACTGTGGTAGGCTGGATTCTTCAATGAAAAAGGTGCGGCTTATAATCGTGAAACTGTACTTATCAAGTTTAGAGCTTCAGAGGGGAAAAGACTGGGCTTTCTTTGGATACACTAAAAGGAAAACAGGTGAGGGGAAAAAGAGCAGTGTAGGGTACATATATATAGAGGGAAAAGTCAGTCATCCTCACTGATTAGGACATCATGATACTTCTTCTTGTCTATTTAAAACACCCTATTAAGGAACAGGCATGCCAAGAGTAAAGATATATGAGCACTTTAAGCCTGTGTGGTGGAGCAGTGCTCAGTGCTGTCTTCTTACTCTCTTTGTCATGCAGCAGCTCAGTAGTGTGAAGAGGAGGATGCTGAAGTTGTGCCCCTGCTAGTGGGTATTCTCTTGCCACTGTGTGGAGTGACCTGAGTGCCCAAAGACAAGAATCAAAACTGTTGAGCAGGAGATAGGATAAAAGACAGAAACTCCTTTTGACCCTTATGATACATGCCAGGGTGGTGACAAGCTCTTGGTAATCCGTTTTCTTTCACATTGGAATGTTGGACCCTTTGTCTAGTGTTGGAGTACAAGGTGTAGGATTGCTCATTGCTGTGCCACTCAGACTCTTTTTTTGTCCGAAGGCAAAAGGTGTTGTTTCTCACCATAGCTATGAGATTCTGGACCTTCAAGTCAGCAGAGATGAACGTTAATTTAAGAGATAAAAGAATAAGTTATTTGACGAATAGGGTGTAACAGGATATTTCATATTTTCATAATTTGATACATAAAATAGCAGCCCTTAAAATGAATAGATATGATTTTCATAGGTAATTACATCTGGAATATTAAGCTGGAGAAGTGTGAGTTTTTCAGGTAAGAGTGTGGAATAAATGATCTATTGAAGCTTTTGTTCCTGATTGATCATACTATTGCTTTCCTTCATAAAAGAGAAAAATTGTGTCTTTATGTTTGCCTTTTGCTTGCCATTTGAAGACCACTTCAGCTTTAGTGAAAGAAAACATCTGCTGTAGTGAAGAGCTGGGAATTTAGAATTCAAATCCCTGAATTATTGACATTCTGGTAGAGCAGCTTCCAGAGAAAAAGATAGTGGTCAGGAACTAAGAACAGACAGAGGATTACAGATTGATGATTTATCTGGGAATTGACAAAATACTGTTTTCTTTGAACAACTGCAGTGTGTAGCATTAATACAGAAAATAATGTATTGTTATTAGAGCAATCCAGAAAGCTTAAAAAAGGAAAAAGTGCAGTCCATAAGATCAGTCAAATTCTTCAGAATTCCAGTGATTTCCAGAGATTGTGATACAATAGGCTTGTTTTCAGATCTAGCCTTTTCACTGTACTGCCTCACCTAAAAAGGCAAACATGGTTAAAGGAAGTATTTTATATACTTTATTTAGTTTTTGTTAGTTTGGTGTTTTTGTGTTGTTTTTTTTTTTTTTTTTTGAAAAGACAAGAAGCAGTATGGGCAGGTCTCTATTGTCTGTTAAAAGGGATGCAGACAGGTACCTATCTAATCTCAGACTCTCTAGGAAAACCTGTAGGATATGTTTGTCTCATACTGGATTTCTGAAGATGCCTTTATAAAGAGTGCCTCAATGTGTTTACAAGTTTCACCTGAATATGAGGCAGAACTTTACTGTGCAGGCAACCAAGACCTGGCACAGGTTGCCCAGAGAGGATATGGGGTCTCCCTCACTGGAGAAACTCAAGAACCCTCTGGACACAAACCTGTGCCATGTGCTCTAGGATGATCCTGCTTGAGCAGGGAGGCTGGATCAGATGAGCCACTGTGGGCCATTCCAACCTGGCTGATACTGGGATTCTGTAATGCCTTTTATTCAGTCAAAAGCAGCTCCCTGTATGCATCAAATCTACTTGTGTGAAGGATTATCACAGAAAGAGCTTGATTCCTGGGATAGTAAAATAATAAACAGCAAGCTAAGGAGTAACCGTATCCCACTGGTTTTCTACCCAATAGATAAGCACTTGTGTAAATTTTTGGTAACTGTGAAAAGGATGGTAACACCCAATGTATGTGAGTGCCATCCAGCTCCTCCACCTTTAACAGTCCTTTCATCTTATGCATCTCCTTAGTGAAGGTAGGAAAGGAGATTGACACTTATTTGTCCATTTTATGTAGTTGGCATGTTGTCACCTTTTTTGTGAATTCAGCATTCATATAGACTGTCTTAGTAATGAACCTTAACCTGTACTAGTAGCTTGGATTGTTCTCCATTGAGATTGTTAGAGGATTACCCTGCCATAAATCTACTGTAGTAAGTGTTTAATGCATAATCAATGGTAGCAACTATATCCTGTACAAATATTGAAATAAATGTAGGTCTTATTGTCATAATCCATTTAGCAGAAAAGGATATTATTAAGATTCTTTCATTATAGTATTTTGAAAGAGGCAAAAGTTTACATTAAAAACTTTGAAAATTATTTCATGTTATTTTAAAGGTAAAGGAAATACTAGGGAAATGTGTGTTTTTTTGACCCAAAATGGAAACAATGGCTCACAATTCCAGTGCAATTGGTTAGTATTCATTACTACCATACATTGAATATTATATGGGTGAAAAATGGCAGTGTGGAGGGACAGAAGAGACAGTGGTTGTCAACACAGTTCTTGCCATCTGATGAATTATCCTTTTAATGCATTGTCTACAAATTCTTGTGTTCTAGTGAGAATGGGCAGAACCTGGGTGGGTGGCTAACTTTCACTTCACGTCAGGAGGCCTTTGAAATTTAATTTATTTTCTCATATTGGTGACTAACTAATAAAATTTTCATTCTGCGTGACTGTATTGTTTTCACAGACTTGGTGTTGGTCGCATCTGAAAAACTAGGAATTTTTGATGTTGGATTTATCAGTGTTAGCCTTTGACAAAGAGGATTTTGTAAACAAAGCTGCACTTAAATTCCTGTGGCAAGCATAAATAAAGTGGGGGTTTGACTGGAAGGTCACAAAGACATTTTTTGACTGCTGAACTGCATCAAGTAATCTGTGTAGGTTTTTGAAAGATGTCATCTGTGCAGTTCTTTCATCTGATAATCATATTAGTAGTGATAATATTGCTGGAAATTAAAAAACAGAAACTGAAGACATTTTGAACAAAGGAAAATTAGGACTAAGAATAATGATGTTAACTTCTTAACGATGTTTCTTACCGTACACAGTGTGTACAATTCTTGCATCAAGAACTTTGTCCATCTGTTTTTTCTGGTAATGTCATGTCAAACTTCTCTCATTGAAACAGTTTTCCTTCTCTGACACAGCTGAGATAAAAAGATATTGAACTGAAATTTTGCACACTTATTTTTCTCTTTTCCCTGTTTATAGCCTGGAGTCTACAATTCACAGTCATTTGGATACTGTGCAAAATCCTATCATGTCTTTTGTAGGCCAGCTTTGTTCATGTGTATGATTTGATTATTGGTGTGGCATTGCTGGAAAAGTGCTCTTTCAGAAAACTGAGTTGAACCAATGCTTATGTCTAAAGTTTTCTGTGATGCTGTAATACTTCACATTAGAATATGAATGTGATAAAAAGTACAACTTCAAGGTGCTTGGAGATAGATCACAGATGCATGAAGATGCCTAACTGCATTGCTCCTCAGTTACTTGATCTTTAAATACTTACAGGTCAGAGGAAATGTAGATATGTTTTAGTCTTGTTCATGTTTGAGTCCTGGGAAGCCCAGTTCAAAAGCTGGGTCTTAAAAGGTATTTGCTTTTATCTGGAACACACAAACCCCTTTAGAAACTTTCTTGATCTTTTCATTTCACTTGACACCTACACATCAGCTTAGCCAGTGTGCTAAATGGAGATGTTTAAATCCTTCCTTTTATGTATTTCTAATTGTACTTTTTTTTTTTCAGAAGGGTCAAATTAGAGCTTGCACACTCTGAGCTGTGATAGTGACAACTGACAGGATTGGCACAGTTCTGCCTCTTCAGGCAGACAACTGGAAAAGCAAAAAAATGTAACCCTTACAAAACTTCTTACTCTGAAAGTGCATCTGCTAGACAAGTTGGTTTTCCCA
Source organism: Sialia sialis (assembly GCA_009812075.1). NCBI lineage: Eukaryota > Metazoa > Chordata > Aves > Passeriformes > Turdidae > Sialia > Sialia sialis. The sequence continues at coordinate 1,239,526 of VRYO01002778.1, read as the reverse complement.
TGGACTGTTTTCTTACCTTAAATATAAGGGATTTTGTCCATAAATACAGTGTCTTTTAAATAAAATTTGTGGAGGTGAATATGGGTGTGTCTATGTATGAGAGAAACAAGCAGAGAATGGAAGGGGGTTGGGAAGTGAACAGCTCCCTGAAATTTGCAAATGGTTTCTTTTAACCTCATATAGAAGAATACTTGGACTTTTTTTCTTATTTTACCTATTTTTCTACTATAATAACATCCTAAGAAGAATTGCTTCAGAGTATTATGAATGCATTGAAAAACAATAGCATGCTGTAAAATTAAACTAATGTATCTCAGTTGAGCACATCTGGAGTTAGCGTTTTATGCAGTTCTAGGATCACTTAGTCAAAAACCAGTGGAGTTCTCTGGATATGGAAAGGAAAAGCTAAGAGTAGAACTCAAATCTGGAATTCATATGTATTTAGTGTTTTTGAACTTCAGCATTAGTTTAAAAACACTTCAATGAAACTAGAGTAACATAATGAAATAGTTGTTTCAAAAAGAGCAGGCAGGGTCAATGGAATGATTCTGTTCGTCTATACAATGCTATTTATGTAGGATCAAACTTTGCTACCAAATGCTGCTTCACTTTTCTCTGTAGCAAGGGCTCTTCACTTATGAATTACAGCTGTTGAAACCAACTCTTATAATAACCAAATTTGGTGGGGTGGTAGGATGTTTAAAATTGATACCTAAGCCTGAATAAACTTTCTGGAGTCCTAAAATTTTTACTGGATTATAACCTGTTGTTTTATAGCATGAAAAGTAATTTATGGTAGTTAAAATGAGTGATAAATGAGAGTTTGGAAAGTGCTGCTCCTGGGTAGACTGAGGATTAGATGTGGAGGTCAGAGAAGCTGTACAGGCAACCTTGCCTTTTCTGTAGAATCCCTTAGTGCTTCCAGTTTGAAACAAGCCAAAAATCCAATCAGGCCAGTTGACTCAGAATAATTTAAGAAATTGCTTCAAGATTATTTTTATTTTCTTAGTGCAGATTTTAATTTTACAACTTTTACTACCTTCTGTTGTGAATTTGCCTTGTTGCCTGTGGTAGCGTCATCAAAACAAATTGTGGACTTAGGTTTTATTAAATGCTGTCATGGTATATTAGTTACTGTTTGGGAATGGTGGTAAAAAAAGGCTGTAAAAGCAAGTTCATCCTGTGTACTG
>VRYO01002778.1:1227077-1237336 GCA_009812075.1 Sialia sialis | reverse complement strand
GTGGCTTATATTCGTGAAACTACTGTAATAGAAGTGCTACTAGACTTTTTTCCATTTTCATTGGTAATGAAATGTGGCTTTGTCCTTGTTCATGTGTATCCAGTAGTCTTTGTGGATTCAGACCTTAATGATAGATGTTACAGAAGAGCCCCAGAAAGACAGGAGCAATTTCTTGTATTGACAGAGGATGACTGGATGAGCTTACAGTGGAGGATGGGCAGCCAACCTTGCATATCCTGCCTTGCCATGATGGAACTCATGAAGTAGCTGGTGCTACAGACTCTTGAGTTAAGGTCTGAACATGGCTGAGTATCACATCCAGTGGTACCATCACCAAACTGCTGAAAGATTATTTCAAGTCTGTTCTCATTTTCCTCTAGCAGAAGTGGCAATTAATCAATTTTGACTAATGCCTGTAATGAGGCATGTTGATTATTTCTTCAAATATAAGTATTTCTGCTTCAGAAAAACCCTTAATGGATGTGGCATTTTTCTGGGTGACCTTTCCTTATTTGTGAGCCAGATGGGCATAAATACCAAGGCACCATTATTCTCAGTGCTTAGATTCTGCAGAAAGAAGATAAATACCTAGATAAATATATTTGTACTTACGAGGGCATTAAAATAATATTTCAGGTGATGTAGCAGGTGCAATTGGCTCCGTTTCTTTTATTTAGTTTTGAAGCAGTCATGTAATTTAGTTTATTTATTACGATTAAATATTTCAGTTCTAGAATCTGTGTTATTTGAAATACTGATACTGGGAAAGAGATGGAAATACTTTATTTGAGAATTAAATGATTCACTAAATTACACAGTTTAACTGTTGAAACTAGTAATTTTAATATTTTAAAAGTAACATTGGTGGGGCAGCAATTAGTTCAAAATGGTATTTGATCTGCTGTCGTATGTATTTGTTACATTATTAATTCTTGTTTTACTGAATCTGGTGGAACTTTGTTCTGCTCTTAAGTGTGTAATGTGAAGTCTGTGAAATTCAAGGAGTCCTAACTAATTTAACTTCTATCCATGGAACATCATCTCTAGGATATTAACAAAATAAACAGTGAGGCTAATGAATTTTCCTCTAAGTTCATTATTAAAATGATTTCTTAATTGCAAGTAATCATTATGCAGCAAGTTTTACATATATGGTAATTATGCTTTATACTGAACCTTTTATGTATTATGAAACAAACATGCTTCAAAGCTTGGACCATTATCTCTAAATGCTAAGTGGAGACAAGCATCATATATGGAAAAAAGTAGCTTACCCTATACATTATTTTTTTATTAAATGCTGAATAACTTAATTGCTTAACAAATGTGGGCTGAATATTACTTAGTTCTGAGTGAAGACTGTTCTCCAAATACATTATTAACCATCAGCAGAATCTGGTCTTGGGTCACAGATCCTCCAATATTGTACCTGGAAATATTTATATTAGGATACTGGCAGTCACAGCAAACATCTCTCCATGGCTTCTAAAACAAAGATCCTGAAGATCCCATCCATCAGGTTATCACCGTCATTGTACTAAAAAAAGTGAATTTATGAAGATGTGGGACCTGCACACAGCATCAGGAGCCAGTGGCAGTTCTGGGTTTGCTGTCCAAAATGGTCCAGACATTGAAAATTAACAGGCTGTGGGTTTTCTGAGCAGATGTGACTATTGCTAAGGTGGGTACTCTCTGAGCATATTTCCCTCTAGCTGTTAATACACTGTGTCTTGGCTTTACTGAAATTGAGTTAAGAAGGGATATGATAGGACCTGGACATGAAGTCAACAGTTGTTTGCCTTCTGCTTGTGTGGTTCCTTGAGCAAAGCTGTATTCATATTTTTTCAGATCACTTTTACTGAATAGGAATGTTCATTGTCAGGGCAGGTTCTGCCAATTTGCCTTAGCTGCATTGCAGAATGACACTCTTCCAGGATTCTGAGGGCAATTCATTCCTCATGCTAGTCATTGGCCTCCCCTGCTCAGCCTGCCAGTAAACTCCAAATTATGATGGTAGTTTTTGTGTGGCTAACAGGTGTTCCTGAGGAATTGGACCACCAAATCATTTGACACAGTAAGAGACAGAAAAGAGTGAACATTGCTCTATATGTGAATGTATTGCTAAATGTATTTAGTGTTTATACACCATATTATGAGTTTTGCAGGGAATGTTTTTAATTGACCCAATAAAATGTTGCAGTTGGTTATATATTATGTGTAAAAAATTATAAGGCTGAACTTGTGTGACAGAATTTCCTGTTTGTGAGCAATTTTCCCCATTAAATACCCTGCAGGAATAAGTTTGATACCAGGAATGCACAATAGTCACGAAAGCCCATTTTGTAGCAACTTACTAAACCTACTATTTCCCTGGTGCATACCATCCCTAGAAATGAAGACCAGAGTGTATGGACCACCCAAAGACATGTTTCTGTGAGGTTTTGGCAAAGGGAGGCAGTGCAATGCTGGCTGCATTCTTCCTCAGATTCCTCCATTTTGCCCAAGCACGGGATGGGGGACAGTCTGTCTTGTGGTTTAGGACAGACTTGGAGAATACATGGCTTTGGCCCTCTATGGTGTAAACCAGTTCACGTCTGATAGTATGGTGTTCTAATGTTTGTTTAATTTTATCACTTCATTGCTATGGCATTTTGAATGTGTTCCTAATTGCTCTTACAGCCCTCTCATGGACCCAGGTTATCACTGTGTATTTACATCAGCCAAATGAACTGCAGGCATGAGTCAGAAAATGTGCCTTGAATATTCTTGCCACACTTGTGGTGGGGTAGAGAGAGCAGGGGGAGTCCTGGTCTGAGCTCCAGAGATTTGTACATTTGTGTCTCAGTCAAAGTTGGCCATATGAAGCATGTTGTAGGAATGAAAGATGACAATGCTTGCTTTTATAAAAACCTTCCTTGAACTTCTAGGTAGAAAGATTTTCATAGCCTGACAGAATTTCATTTAAAACCTCAGTTAATTGATGACTTAGGTTGCTATGAACAGCTTTGGATGTTGTCCCATTAATTCATAGCTGTCCGATAGGAATAGGACAAATTATTTTGAATGATGCTGGATTATGCGACAATGAAGTCATTTAAATGTGAAACTGATGATACCTATTTAGAAGTGCAATGTGTGGCATAGAAAATAGCGGTTACTGAATTATTTTTTTGGCCTTTACAAATCTACTCATTTGGTTCAAGCGAGTTTGCCCACTGCTATCCTCCATATACCATTTGGCAAACACTTGTTTTCAGAATGTGAGACCATAGTGAATTACTTTTCTTTAGTAAAGAGACAGAAAAATCAGTTTCATCTTCCTTTTACTTACGCTGAAGATTGGTGTAATAATGCTTATGTCATATGGAACTGGGATATTGCTTTAGCTGATAATGTACTTTGAGATCTCTGGGTGTAATACATAATCCATAATGACATATGGTTTCTAGTGAATATTAATATAAGAATTTATTTGTCTGTGACATCAGCATGCTGTGAAGGTTGTTCCTTGGAAGTTCAGAGAAAACTTAGAGAAGTTATTTCCTTTTTTAGCATGTAATTACATTTCCCCTGCTTGTTCTCTTTTTTGAACCGAGCTATTTCTGATGCATGCTTTTAAAATAAATTAGAAAGTAGCAAAAATGTTTCTTCGAGTAGATAAATATATCTTTTTTTCAAACAAAGTGCTCTTTTCATACATGGACTCTTGGGTATTATCCCACACATTTGTATTGGGTCATAATTCTTTGAGTACACAGAAAATGGGGTTTTTAGATGTCTCAGAAGAAGTCTTAGGAGGTATTAGTTGATTAACTGAGTTGAGGAGAACTGCCAAAGACTTTTGAAATTCAGGAAGCCGAAAATTTCATTTTCATTTTTAGAACTGAACTGGGGTAAGCCGATTTTCAAAGTATTTGCAGCAAGGCTGATCTTGAAGTGTATAGTTATGTTATCTTGATGGTCTATGAATGGACCTTTGTTTTTCACACCTTTTTGTATCAGGCTCTAGTTTGAGATGATCAGAGATCATATTTGATTTTTCCCATCAAAATTCATGTGTAAATGAGGTTGCAACTTATATTCTGATATAATGCATATTTAAGTGGAGGTGATTCTTCCTTTCTTTTTCTTCCTTTCCTGGTTGTGCCTCTTTCCAGGAGGCTGAATGTAGAATTTGACTGAAAGAGATGTAATGTAAGTGTTGTAGTGCAGACAGCATCTCGCAACTCACAGTGTCGTGTTGAGTGCAGTCTCATGTCTCAGAGTGCATTTCAGATTTCTTTATATATAGCACAGCCTTGTGTATTAGGTATGACTGCTAGGCTGTGGTTTGTTATCCACATGCCTCTTTCAAGTTTAATAAGGGAAGGAATGTTTTGACTGGACTATGCTCTGTGTTACAAATCAGAAAATCTCTTTGGTCACACAAGCTGCATGTACCTAGAAGACAGCAGGTTCCCATGCTGGACAGAACTTTAGTAAGGAATTTTATTAAGGCCTAGTGCTGTTGAGATACCTTGTTTTGGCTTTTAAGTCCACACCAGCTTAGCTGTCTGAAGTTTAACAGTATATGGAGGTGACCAGGAAATCTACCACTTATGTGTGTGTCCCAGTGTTCCTTTTTCTGCATCATCTACCACCAGAAATACTATTTTTTACTATCTCTCTCAAACCCAGTTCAGCTACTCAAACTGCACAGTGTAGGTTAGACTAGGTTAGACTGAATTTCCCTCCACTGCAACCTTCCTCAAATCTTGTCTTCCACTTATGCCACAAAATAGTTGCACAGACAGCAGCACAAAGGCCAAAGAGAGACATGTTCAGGGAAATCCATTCACACAGTATGTGTGAGGGAAGTGTATCCTTGTGGAGTTTTTAACAGATTTTGAAATTTTTTCCCCAAAACCAGCGAGTGTAGCCAGAGATGGCTAAGCAATGGAAAAATATGTTTAAATAGTCAATATAATGGACATGGCAGTTGCAGAGGAGATTTAAGGGCTTACAGTTATGCTAAAAATCACAAATGTACAGCGTTCTAAATTTTTAAGTCTTTCAAAATAACACACTCTTTTTTTCTCCTGGGATCCATTGTGGCAATGTGATGTTCTGGCCCCAGGGCCTTGATACCTCAAAAGGCAGTTTGATCTGTATGCTATTACATCCTTCTCATCATTATTCTTACATAATGAGCTGTTGCAGGAAGTAGTGGACACTCTTTAGATCAAGCTGTTGATCTGAAAGGTGTCAGGAAAATCTTCTGTAAATAAGTAATTAAAAGGAGAAAAACCAAAATACCTTCCTTTAAGCAAATAATTGCACTGGCCTTTGTTAGAAGAGTATATGCATAGAGACTAAAATATTTTAAATAACTTTTTTTTCAGTATCTAGCATTTATTTTACCATATGTATATAAAAACTGCAGAGACATCTTAACTCAAGCTTTACCGTTCCTTTTCTTAGTGCTTGCATATCTTCTTAAAAACTGTATATATGGCAGACTTTCATAACAATACAGTACCTTGTTACCTAAAAAAATGCCTTTTTTGTTGTTTCAGATAGTTTTTTAATAGTTCATGATATGAGCATCACTCTTATACATTACTGTTCATCTGTATCTGTACTTGGCCTTACATGCACGTTTCGAGTGAATTTCGGAAAAAGAAACCAGTTTTCATTATTTTTGGTCAGTGTTACAATTCTCAGGACAGCGTATAGCACAGTTCACACATGGTCTTGTTTTTGAAGCTGTAAATCTCTCTGGAGTGATCTGGTCTCTGTGGCTTTCACTGGCTGAATGGAACCTTGTTTCTTTAGAGCACTCTTTTGTGTTGGTTTTATCATTATGTGCCTCTTACTTGTTAAAAGCTTCTTGAACACAAAAGACGAATTTTGTCTGTGGGACTGTTCCATATGTCAGAAATCACTGATAAGAAATCTTAAAGTTTGGAAAAGCATGCATATATTTTAAGGGAAGCAAAATGAAGGAAATGATTAAAGGAAACCTGAGGCAGAGCAAGTACATGGAGAACTCTCTGTGCATTTAAGGGCAACTGTTGTGTCGAGCCATGGTATGCATCACTGCTGCCTCTTGACAGGTTCACCGTGGAGAGACACAAATTAAATTCTTTCAGTTGCAGTTTTGAAGCTAAAAGTGTTTGACTGGTTCAGCCCCTCAATGGTGTTTAAGGAATAAAGGGAAAAAGAGCAGGAAGTTCTAATTGGCAAATTACTTCTTGTTATTTAGTTTGGCTTCCAAATTGGAAATTACGATAATGAGGAGCTTTGTGGGACTTGCTCTTGAAGAGGACCAGGCAGCTCTTTGTTTAATTCCCATTTAATGTGAAGATATTCAAGGAACATATTGTAGCATTTAAGCCATCACTTTCTATTAAACAAGTATTCTAAAGGAATGATTTTTAAATCCCTCTCTGTGGATGACTTTTGTGATTTTAAGATAAGTGAAGTGTAGATTGCAAACAAGAGCTAAAAGGATTTTCTTGTTATGTAATATTTAGTAAAGTGACTTTCCATGTATTTTTCAAGATGTAATAAAGAATACAGTGTTGTATGCACCGACAGGACGACTTCACATGAACATTATTCTTAGTAACTTGAATATATTGATTGTATATGTAACTTGCCATAATTCTAATTTTTTTATTTAATGTAAAATTTCTTAACAACAACAGTCTGTAGTTGACTGAAATCAAGGGAAGGATCTAATCCTGGAAATACATATGTTAAATTGCCATTAATATGTGAATTTTACCTTGCAGATCAAGGTAAACTTGTTACATATATTTGTTAACACAAGGAAAAAATCCTGAAAATAACCAAAAAGGAGATTTGAAAACTTAGTTCTCTGAGAAAATAAAGTGAGAGTTCTTATTTTTTAAAACATGCTACTAGTTATAGGTTTGTGGATATTTCTCTTTTTGAGGAACAGCAAAAATCCAGTTTATAGGTCCACAGACACTGGACTGGGATTGCATTCTGTGACATGCTTTCATTCTTCCTCTTTTTTGCTTTCTTAGTGCATTTTTTTATCTTTGCAATCTTGTCTATGTTTTGTTCTGTAGAGCAAGCTGAATACCTGCTTGGTAAAAGTCACAAGATTTGTACCTCCTGAGCAAGAAAATGTTGTAGACAAATCCATTACCAAGTTCTGATCAAAATCTAAAAGCAGAAAGTATTTAGTGGTGATGATTTTAATGGACCACTAAATAATTTTATGCTATCAGGAATCATTTCACACATGCACAAATTTTCTTACTTATGGTTCTGTAATTGACCCTCTTGTTAAGTTGCAAGCTCAGAGTAAACAATCCTAACTAGCTGACTTTTCACTTTTCAATGTTCACATTAATTAAAATATTTAAGTAGAATACTGGAAGGGAGTTAATTTGTTCAGCATGTTTCCTTCTGAATTGGTTCCTTTCAACCTCAAATTTAGCCTAAAGCAAGTGCACTTGCTGCCGTTTTTTAAAACCTCTTAAAACAGAGGCATGTGGTAGGAACACAATTCCTGAACTGCAGAAATGATGCTGGATGCAGTTCTCAGACTGTCTATTATTGTTTCTGTCTGAGTAGATGCCAGAAGATGATTCATAGTCTCACTCTCCTGTCCAGCACAGAGAGCTGTTTGAGAGCAAACCCACAGGCAATGTACTCCATGGTTTTTCATTGGTTTAAGATGCTTCAGGAACAAGAAAACTAATTCATTAAAAAAAAAAAAAAAAATTGTTGTGTATACAACAGTTTAGTTACACTTCTGTGTTAATTCATATGTACATTCATGTATGTGTACACTAATCAAGGAAACAGCAGCAGGTTATAGCAGTAAATTATTTAATTTTCTGCTGTTGTGGACAAAAATATTATTTGGAATTAACCCCTTAAAGATATGGTAGTTAATATCAAAGTTTCATAGTGAGACCACGAAGAGGATTCTAGGTGACCTATGCTGACCTCTTCATGTGCATCACAGGCAGTACCACAGACCATAGTAAAAATACTGTGTTCCTCTGGAAACTGCATGCTGTGAGCAATAAGCAAGAGCAACAAATGCATTGGTAAATATCTGAGCTTTCTGTATTATTCAGGTTGAATAGAATAGATCCCAGCGACCCCAAGGGAAGCTTCTATTCTGTTTTGGAGGAGGGAGTAGGGAAATAAACCAAAGGCCCTTGCTCATCTCAGACGGGAGAGTCTTTTCTTACTGGAATGCTCTGATATTCAGTGATGCCTTGAATATGTGAACTGGTCACATACCAGTCAGGTACCTCAAAGGCGGATTCCTACTGCAGTATTTGAACAGTGGGGCACTTCATCTTCTGTCTGCTTTGAACCTGTGGCTGGTCTCTGATGGTCCTTGGGAAGGCCTGCCCAAGTAGAGGGAATTGACCTCAACAACATCTGGCTGAAGCCCTGGAGCATGAGATTCAGGCACACTGAATGTCACAAAGTGTTACAAGCATGGGGAGGTCAAAATAGCCGGTTTTATTCTCCCCTTTTGGCACTTGCTAGACAGAGATAGGCAGGGAGTGTCATAGATCATGAAGTATCAAAGCTAAAAGGACAACAGTGTCCCTGCAGCAGAGCCTCTCACAAATAGGCCATTGTTTGGGTTTGTTGTTTTTTTTTTTCTCCCAGGAAGTAGAGGATAAAAATGTCTTAGATATTGTAGTCTTTCTTAGAAGAATGCCTTTTAAGGTCTTACAAAGTTTAAGATATATGCAGATAAAAATAAGGATGAGTTTAAGTAGACCTTGTTTTAACATACACAAGATAGACATTGTGTGGGGAGTTGCCAATTTAATTTATCTTGGCAATTCTCACTACCAAATCTTAGTAACAGCCTTCAGTATGAATATCTCCAGCTGTGGAGCATGGTCATGATTAATTAATGACACTAAGGACTGAACATAAAAGTACTGCTCAGTTCTTCCATCTCAGACATTACTGGATCAACTTCCTGGTGATACGGCCTTTCTAAATATTTTTTATTGGTTTTTAGTGGTTTCTGTTTCAACAGAAAGCAGCCTAAAAATAACATGGGTAAGCATGTGTGGATTTGAGTGGGTTTCTAAGCATAATAGATTTAAACATCTTAGATGGTGTATGGAACACCATGCAATCAATAAATGTATTGAAATATCTTTCTGTGCTCTCAGATATCCTTGTGACTTCTGCTAAAGGGAGACAATGATTCTTATTAAAGCAAAAAATAATAATTCTTAGTTTTTGAAGAAAATATCTTGTGTACCAGGTAGCTTTTTTTGTAGATGTGAATGGAAGAACAAGAGCTAATGACACTTAATATTGAAGAAAACTAAAAGCATAAACATTGGAGCTTGATGCTTTTAAGAGAAGTGTTGTCTCTCCATTTCAATTGTCATATTTTCATGACTGAATGCCTATCAGGAAAATGTCTTATAGTGAACCATGGGGCCCACTAGAGAGGAAGTTCATGTCAAAATTGTCCAAAGATGAGTAATACAGAATAACTCTCTAGCTTTAGCATTTTAGAAACACAGTATGCATAATTATTTTTACTGTGCTGTTTTTTTTCCCCATTGTAACCCAAGATATGATTATAATATATCTTGACAGTATAATAGAAATGATAGGAAATGATATTTTAATCCTCTGTTTAGGAGTCACGCTACATGTAACTCTGGTTCTTGGTTTCTCTTCAGAAGTAATGCATGAGGAAGATGGAATGTTTTGTGTTTCTGCTGAAATAGAGGTGAAGCAGTTACATAATTGTCATCCCAGCAGAAGATTTCTTGTCTGTTTTGCATAATTCTGAGATCTGAATGCAAAATAGAGTAAGCAAATGATCAGCTGTCATTATGATGGTATCTTTGAGAGATTAAAAAAAATGGTACCCTTGATTCATTTTCTATATCTTTGTCCTGTGACTGTTATAAATGAAGATGGTTAAATCTTCTGCCATTAATTCCACTGCAACTCCAAAAGCAGAAGCAATGCAAACATTGTAAATGGAATTTCACAGGGGCAGTGAGACAGCAGCACTATGTCTCACACAACAGGAGTCTTGGTAAAGTGAAAGAGCTGTCACTTGTAATTTATTGAGTGAAGCACACCACAATTTTGGAGCCAAGAGGATATTTTTTTGATATAGCTTTAATTATGCTGTATCATCCTTCATAAAACACATTCACAATATGCCACATAAGCTTCTGGCAGGGAGGGGAAGGTGCAGAGGAAAGGTACAGTAATTTCATGATTATAAG